>JABSTR010003124.1:0-68016 GCA_013339765.2 Haemaphysalis longicornis | reverse complement strand
ACACTTGCCTGTCTGCTATCTAGAGAAATTTGTCTAGTTCAGTGTCTCGTAGGAACTGGAGTAGAACTTTTGTACCTAAGGTACTGTCAGCAGTATTGGCCCAGGGCCAAAGAAAATGACAAAGTTCCAGACTGCCTCCATGGCGTACACGAGAGAGGGAGGTCGCTGCAGTTTTCCGCGCAGCGGCGAATCGAGGGCAGACGCACAGCAAGTGATCGACAGTATCACGCAAAGCGCAAGTCCGGCACAGAGGGAATCGTCCAACCTATCTTGAACTTAAATCTCCGAGTAAATGCTACATTCAGACGTAGTCGGTGCAACACTCCTTCACACCGCTTGTTGATGCCGCGTGGAAAGCGGAACTTGCAGTGCGGGTCAATAGGCTGCAGTGGTAGATATCTGCGGTGAGGGTCCTGCCACTCCGACATTTGTGCAGTCCATCCATTTTCGGCCTTGTATGGACGTGGGCGAAGAACGCAGCCGTTGTAGAAAAGACGATCCGGTGGCTCTAACGGGTCTCGAAGGGTTAGGAGACACGTGCGGCCAGCTCCCATGTAGGGGACAAGAAGATCCTGGTGCGTGGAGCACCGGATACTGGCCCGCAGGTCTTCGGGATTCTCTCCGCGGTCTACTCCCGAAACAACATAGCGTCGGATGTCAGTACCGGAGAGCAGGTACGCTTGTATAGGTAGCTGTATTTCTGCCGACAGAAGAATATGATCCAGTGCGCACTGTCGCTGGACAGCCTCAAGAGACGACACCCAGACAGATACTGTGTTGTTTCGGTTGTGGTATGCGTAGCCAGCAAATCCGGCTGTTCCTAAGCATTCGTCGAGCGTCTGCTTCAGTGTCTTTGTCGGAAGAGAGAGGATGTTGAATCGCTCGCGAGGTTTGATGGCAACTTTGTACACCGAGGGACTCTGCCCATTGGTTGTAGGGCCCTGGGAAGTGGCGGCCACCGTACGGGATGGAGTAGCTGTCGGTGTTGTATTCCGTCCATCGGTCCCTTGCAGGGATGTGTTCGCGACGGATGTTCACACCCGTTTGGCCGCCGGCGAGGGTGAAACCTCATTCGTAACCTGGGCCGCACCTTTGTCTGATGGCCGCTTTGATAAAGTAGAGGGGTCAGCCGGGGGTAGCGGGGACGGTAGCGTTACCTCCATTGGCAGCGGGTCGTCCAGTGCCGGGTTTGAAGCGATGTCAGATGCAGCGAGCGTCGTCCCAGGTTGAGTGGATAGCGCTACGCAGAGCTTTTCCGACATGCGTGACATAGGTGCGCGGCGTCGCACCCGCCAGTGACTGAGAGACCTAGGCCTAGCGGCCGGTGGGCAGGATCCGATCCGAACGGTCATTCTTTTGCTTTCCGTCAGACCGTGGAGGGGCCAGAGATGTTACAGCGTCGTTACAGGTCACTGGAGGCGAAAACCCAGCCGAAATAGGCGAGTTCAGGCGAAAACAACAAGCAGGGGAGCTTTCTGTGTAGGTTTGTTGTGATGTCCCTAAAGGAGGTCAATATGCCATTGAAAGCATAGTAGATTAGAGTTTTGGTGAGAGAGTCAATTGAAGCAGGTGTAAATTGTAATGGCCTAAAGAGAAGTGCTTCCGTCTATTTATTATTATGTATGTATGTTAAATTTCATTTGTGGTGAGGCCCTGGATTCACACGTCACTGTCTTAGTGGAATGAGGTTTTCTCAGGATTGTGGGTATTGTGACCATTGGTCGTTCTTCTGCAGAGGTCATACATATGTGGCGTGTACCTCTAGTGTACTCATGTAAATGTGCGAACTTTTTTGTCAACAAGTGTGCCTGCTAGACGCCTCACTTTCTTTTTTTATGTTGTTTTTTTCAGGCTCTGAACTGGCTTTGGATATTATTTCGCAAGTTGTTTTAGCAAATAAATGCACTGCAAGAAATACAACATTAAAAAAGAAATTTCCTGTGTTAAAATCGCCCTCCTATGACATCAGTTAAATTTATTCGGCAATTCCCCCCCTAAATGTTTTGTTTGAAATTTCTGGATCCATCAAACAGTACATACTATGCATTGTTTGAGTTTTGTATGCCTTGCATCCGTACCCAATGCGCCCGAAACAAGAAAAAATGACATTAGGTAATCATCACTTGCATGACATCTGATGATTGAAAAGCACTATCACAGGCCACATCGCAGGCTTGTGAAAGAACGTTTTTTTTAAATTACATGTATAGTTCATGGATCCTGGGCTTTAACCAGCCATCCTTTGTCATTCAAGCATTTTCTTTAGTGTGACGTCATTTCGCAAGAGAAATGACGTCACTTCCTACAATCTTTTTGCAATGCATTGGGATGCTAGGTGGTATTCTTTTCTCCATGAGGGCAGTGCGTTTTCAGGCGTGGTCAAGGGCGCTGCGGTCACAATTGGTTTGCAACTCTGTGGCACATGCATGCGCCGACACCTTCTCACCAGAGCGGCTAGAACGACGAAAGAAATCCTTAGGTCACATAAGCAAAATGTGACGCCTAGTGAGAACGACGAAATAGGCCCATTGTTTCCATGGGTCCCCGAGCGAACGCTTTGCGCCGTCATTATCCGGCGTGTCAATTTGTGTTGATTACCACCTAAGTATGACCACAGGAAGCTGCAGCTGCATGCCAATGCCGTGAATGTTAAAATATGTGCGAGCACATTATCCCGTGAGGTGTACTTACGACATTTCATGAGAAACTTGCAGCATGGGCTCAGCGTAGCTCAGCCATGGCGGTTTCCGGCGTTTGCTGTCAGACACCGAAGAGCGGGAGACAGGAGATCTATGCACATATTTTTCCAGGAAGGTTAGTGACATTGTTATTTTAAAGCAAAGCTTTTTACCTCTACCCCCCAAGGGTTCTTTCGCGACTGTTGGTGTCAACAGAGAACTCCTGCGAACAAACAAAAGAATTCCCAGGCGCTGACAGAAATCGAACCTGAAACTAATCGAGGCACCAAAGCGAGAGCACGTTGTTTTACCGATTTTGCTACGAACCCAAGGGGAGACGGGGAAGGCAGGTGGGGTACTCACCGGGCTCATATACGGGTTTACCCCCGCGCCGGCTGAACGCCACGTGATTGCGTCACGCGACCTCTCGCCCTGCTGTGCGCTCCACCACGGCACGTGAAGCGGCCCTGCGTGCGCCCTGCGGGTGTGCTAGAAATTACAAAAATTAAAGGACGCTCGCACCAACGCATGTAATCTCACTTCTCGCACGCCAATGTCCTAAGCCTGTGGCCTCCAGTGTTCACGCAAGAAATCACAGCTCCTTGTCGTCCGCCGTCACACCAAACGACACATCAAGGAACACATTCGAATACTCCTTTATGGCCAGCATAGAATGTAACTCCGCTTGATGTACTCCCGGACTCTTGGCGACAAGAACTAAAGATTCTCCCTTTGCTTAAAAATAAACCCCTCCCACGACGAGGGTTGCCGACGAGGACGGGCTCAAGTGCTCGACACAATTTTCGGTGGCGATAATGAAGTCAACACAGACGCCTCCCAACATCAAGAGCAGTAGTACGCCATCACCGTGGCTACCTCCAGAACTAACCTCCTTGTGTGTGCCTCACTCAAGACCCAAGATATGACGGCAGCAGAAAAGGCAGCCATCGCCTTGACTCTCACTCAACCAGGGGTTCGGAAGGTAGTCACCGCTTCCTAAAGCCTACCAAAATTACCAGTCGGGTTGGGTGTTCCGACCTCCACTGCATTTGCTAAAAAAACACTCTCCAAACGGTTCCATTCAGCTCATTTGGTCACGCGATCACGCTTCAATGGAGGGCACCGAACACGCCCACCAACAAGACCCAGCATTTTCACCTCCAGAGACAGACCCTACCTTCGCCTTACTCTGACCTTTCCAGAGAACAACAAACTATCCTACGGCTCATATATTCCGGCTCCTTCCCACAGCAGACGTGTTTTCCCTTATTGCACCCAAATCAATTCGACGCTGAATGTAAATTTTTCTCAGAAGTAGGAACACTCCGCCACATACGGGGGGTGTGCGACTTTACCCCTGAGCACCCTCCCCTCCTTTCCGTCAACTACCCAACAAAAGCAATTGGAGATGCTGCTGCCCAGCCCCTCTGCGCCTACCCACCTTCAGCTGGTGGACAGACGGCGCTCACTGTGGAGAAGGAACCACTCCCCTGGGCCGCATTCTGGGCTGTTCAGAAATCTCAATACAACTATTTCTTCCTCCTCATCCTGCTCCTCCTTCCTTCAATGCCGCCGATCTCGTCGCCTCCGTCCGCGGTCAGCGACAGAAACAGGGAAGTGAGATTGTCTAACAACGAGTTTGAGGTTCCTTTAACTTTGTAAAGAAAGTTCCCACTAATGTACGCTGCACCCAATACAACTCAACCAACCACCGTTCATACGTCATGCATTGATTAAATACTTTCCAAGAATATCTCTTTGAAGTAACGACGGGTGTGGTTAAGTGCATTTCACTTCTCTCTCGTTTCACTATTTGTAGAGCGACGTGAGGGAATTTAAGTGACGCCTCATGGGTAATCGTTGTGAGTGCCGTCTACAGGTTTTCTTTGCAAGCACATTCACATGGTGGACTGGCCTGAATTTTTTATGTTTGTTGTAATTTTTGTGTTTATACCACTGTACAGGGTACTTAAAGCTGCGTGGATTTTTTTTTTTGGTTTCCTTGCCCACGCTCGGCCTCCCCGCTGTCACGTTCATTCCCGATCTAATAAAACAACGCTTTAAAACTCTACCCCCCCTGGGTTCTTTCGCGACCATTGGTGTCAACAGACAACTCCCCCGAACAACACAAAAAATTACTAGCACCGCAAGGAATCGAACCTTGAAATATTAGCGCCACAAAGCGAGAACCCGTTGTCTTACCGATTTAGCTACGAGCCCACGCTCCCACAGAGAAGACAGGTGGTGGGCTCACCAAGCACATCTACGGGTTTACCCCTACCCCCACCTCTGCTGTTGATCAGTTTTAGTACTCACTTTTAATCTATGCTAGCTAACCATCTGTTTTTGTCTCTCTTTGCTCTAGTTGGCCTTGGGCCATTAAAACGCAACCTTCATAATATGGGTTTACCCCCTGCACTCTCGCTGAATGCCACGTGATAGCGTCACGCGACCTCACGTGCTGCTCTGCGCTCCGTCCACGGCACATCTAGTGGCCTTGTGCTCCCCTTGCGAGTGTGCTAGTAGTTACAAAAAAATGGAAAACCCTTTAAGCACCTCTCGAGATGAAGAGAATGCAAAGTAAACATCCCCCTCGCGAGGGGCCGATCAAATGCAGAGCATTTCCGCGGGGGGAACGCCTGCAAGTCGTATGGATTACGTATTGGTTGTTGTTGTTGTAATTGTTGTCTTTTAGCGTAGACATTGTCGATGAAGTCGATGGTGAAACGTGAAACGTGCCGTGAACCCCCTGCCGCGGCTATGACGCAACGTGGAGCGGCTATGACGCAACGTGGCGCGGCTATGACGCAACACAATCCAACACAATCCTCTTTAATCCAATCCAAACCAATCCAAGCCAAGCCAAGCCAATCCAAGCCAATCCAATTGAATCCAATCCAATGCCCCTCACGAGAGAGTGTTATTGCGCCGAAATCGCGCCACCACACGAACGCGTGATGTTGACGTCACGATCACGCCACAGATGTTAGCGACCGGAGCGCGCGCGAACGACATATGTGGTTTAAGCGCGAACCGACCGCGGCGAGAGAGCGCGATGCGAGCGCCCCCACCTGTTCTTGCGCGCGAACCGACTGTTGCTCAGCGCGAACCCAACGCGGCGAGAGAGGGTGTTGCGCACGTCCCCACCTGTTGTGCGCCCGAAGCGAACGCGGGCGAGAGAGGGTGTTGCTAGCGGAGAGAAGGCGAGGAGGACGCGGGGGAGAGGGCGCACCTGTGGCCGAAGGTTGAATGAGTCAAGGATATAAGGCGCGTTCGTAACCTTTCATTCTGTGTCGGCTTTTTGGACCAGTGGGTAGAGCACCATGTACCTTGCGTTCCGCCCGCAGAGTCGTGGGATCGAAACCTGGCGCCGGTAAGTATTATTTTTTTATATAGTGTAGGGGATCAATGCGGACTACGGACGTCAACGCGGGTGACATCGTGAGTTACTGAAATGCTCTGCATTTAAAATTAAAGAAAGCTCACACCAAGCCATGGCACCTCACTTCTAGTACGCCGATGTGCTGAAGCCTGTAGCTTCTGTGTTCCCGTAAAAAATCACAGCTCCTGGTCGTCCGCCCTCAGGTCAAACGACACATGAAGGAACACATTCACATACTCCTTGATGGCCAGGCCATCCCTGCAAGCCCCAGCTTCAAGATCCTGGGCCTACATCTCCAGGCCAACACCAAGAGAGACGTATCGTTGCAGCGCCTCAAATACAGCATCAATCAAATCACACATATGATCAGACGAGTATCCTCCAAGCAGCGAGGCCTCAAGGAATCCGATACTTTTCGAATAATGCAAGTTTTTGCCATCTAGAGAATCACTTACGTCAACCCTCTGCCTTCTTCGCGGCAAGGATGACATCAACATGCTTTATATAATGATTAGAAAGGCGGTTCAGCCGGCCATTGGTCTTCCCGTCACTGCGTCCACAGAGAGACTGCTTACCACACCAGAGTGGAAGAGCTGATAGAGGGCCATCTTTCTAACCAGAAGCTGCCAATGAGCAGAACTGCAGTGGGTCGCCGCATCCTTCACCAGATTGGCTGGGCAGCGCAGAATGCCCCTCCGCTTGATGTACTCCCGCACTATTGGCGACAAGAACTAAAGATGCTCCCTTCGCTTAGAAATATGAACCCCTTACACGGTGAGGGTGACCGACAAGCACGGGCTCAAGCGCTCAACACCCCCTCTATGGGGATCATGCTGTTATCTACACTGACGCCTCCCGATTCGAGGGCAGTAGTATCCATCATCGTGGCTACCTCCATAACCTACCTCCTTGAGTGTGCCTCACTCAAGACCCAAGACATAATGGCAGCAGAAGAGGCAGCCATCGCCTTGGCTCCCACTCAACCAGGGGTTCGGAAGGTAGTAACCGATTGCCAACAAGCATACCGGAATTACCAGTCGGGTTGGTTGTTCCGACGTGAACTGCGTGTGCTAAAATCCCCCCCCCCCCCAAATGGTTCTATTCAGCTCATCTAGACACCAGCTCACGCTTCCATGGAGGGCAACAAATACGCCCACCAACAAGCCTGCGCTTTTAGCCCCCGTGCTATGGTGCCGCACGAGGGACATCACATCAGTGGCATCACCCAGCACTATCGCCTTAAGAGGCAGACCCTACCTTTGCCTTACCTTGTGTGGAAGAAAGTAGTCCAAAGCCGCCGTAAAAGAAACAATAACTCTATATACATTACATTTCTATGAATGCCCATCGTTCCCGATTAAATTCTTCCTTCTTTTTCTTTTTGTCGACCCCTGCATCGTCCTCTTCTTTATTCTTATTATTGCCCTCATGTCCCGCCCAAAAAATGCAACATCCTCCCGGCCCCTCACAAAAAATGACGGTAGCCAATCTCCACTACAGCAAATCACAGGTGCTCCGAACGTTGGTCCATCAGCGAATATACTGTACAAGCTTTGACCCTAAAGCACAATAACTCCGTTCCTGTCGATACCGCTAAGTCAGTCAGATGTCCAGGCTGCCAGTAGGGCTCGCCTTTTGGGCAAAAGCGAGAGTACCGCTGCCGTCGACGTATCCAGGATGAAATTCGCAGCCAATCTTCCACTGTCTTAAATTCTGATGAAATTTCTTCATTGGCCTGGAAAGAGTTCTGAAGAGCCTTCCGCTCCTTTCTCGAGCTTACTGATTTGGCAATCCTATTCTTCATGTCTGATGCATTATTGCTCCTCCCAAAACGCCCGCTGCGGACTGTTTCCGCACACCTAAGACGTCCAATTATGGGTAAAGGCAGTCTCTGGATCTTTGTGGAATATTTGACCGTCCACTACAAATGTCAAATCTCTCCGTTCTACTTCCGCCGAATAATCACTTGCGTTTACACCCTCAGAACATTTCTTTATGGGACTTGTGAAGATGTTACCGGACTTGACGAGCCGACCATGTTGCTTCCGGTCAGCTCCGAGGATTCTTCAGGTCAAGTTGAAAGCAAGGCATCTTCAGTTTGGATGTCCAGGGTGGCAAAGGAATGTGAGATAGTCCCCCTTTTGGTTGTGATAGAAAATGGGATGGATGGGAGACAAGTTTCTGGTAAGTGAACTCCTTCAGCAGTTTCCTGAACATCGGTGTGTTCGTAGCACCCCTTAGTTACGGCAAAAAACTCCTTGAAGTTTGCCGATGCATTCAATGTCTTCATGACTTTACAATGTTCCCTGGTGTCCGCCTTTTGTTTTAACAGGTGGTACAATCGGCTCAATATGTCAATTATCTGGTCTTCATTTTCCATGTTTGTTGTGAATTCCTCATTTAGGCAGTCGGTGTCAATTAACTGTTCAATTTCGCCATTTAACTCTCTTAGCACAACTTCAGTTCTTCGTACGTCACGCACAAAAATCCTCAACATAATATGTACACCAGTGGTCCTTACATTCAAGCTTAATGCTGCCCTTGCTTCGCTGCATAGTTTCCGAGCGATTTCCCTTTCTCTGTCCCTTCTTGCCTTTAGATCTTGAAGCAGCATTCTAGACTGGGTGCAACTGCGTGCGTGTTCCTGAAGTAGCCTCTTTTTCGTTGTGCGACAAGCTGCGACACTCACCTCACCGTTCGTGGAATCACTGTCTGGACCCAGCGAGGGCAATCGTGAGAGGTGAGGCCGCATAGCTGTCGCACTATCGTCGGTACACTCCGTTGGTCGCCTTTAAGCAGCACCACCGTGGCTCTGCAGATCGCAGCCGTCCGCCGTCCCCATCGCTGGTGTCCTTGAAGAGACCGATGGTCCGATGACTTCGAGTCTTTACCGAGGCATCATTCCCCTCATGGACACCGACGCCACGGCTTTCGCATTGCTTGGAACCCGTTCTGCCAGCTCGGTGGCCCCGTTCTCTTCCTTCCGGGTTTCGGCACCATAAGATGTGGAAGAAAGGAGTCCAAAGCCACCGTAAAAGAAACAATAACTCTAATTACATTACAATGCTATTGAAAAGTGATTTATTGCCGAAGATCTTTCTGAAGGCGAGAGGTCAGGAATCGCGGACCAGGGAAGCAGACACCAGCCGAGCGAAGCAGTCCGAGTGAACCCCGTCGTTCTAGGCGATGATCGATGAGGATTCCAGACAGTCTTTTTGCAGATGATGACGCTGCTCGTACTGGTCAACATGACCTATTGTGGGTAATGACGCCTCCGATGCTTTTGCGGAGCATAGCTAATATTCTTCACTACACTATGAATGCCCATCGTTCCCGATTATCTTCTTCCTTCTTTTTCTTTTGGTCGACCCCTGCATCGTCCTCTTCTTTGTTCTCATTATTGCCCTAATGTCCCGCGCAAAAAATGCAACACCCTGACTGCATTAAAAAGAGGAACACGGATGGAGTGAGGACAAACACACGATGTCGCCGAAGAAATAGCCATTGCCCTGGCCGCCATTTCCCGCCCTGACCAAGTAACCATCCTCACCGATTCGCAGACAGCCTGCCAGCACTTCACATCCTCAAAAACTGCTCAACGACCCCTGACATCCGCATCGTCTGGGCTCCTGGACACGCCACCATCCCCGGCAATGAAGCGGCTCACGCCGCGGCTCGCGATATGATACACCGAGCCATTGCCGACGGTGGCCAATGTTTACCCCCTCACGATCAACTCCACCCACTCAGTGGCTACACGGAGATTCTCGCGCATTACCGGCAAACTCGCCGTCGTCTCCCACCACCACACTGGCGCCTCTCCAGAGAGGACGCTACAACTTGGCGGCGGCTCCAAACGAATACCTACCCACATTCCACCCGCCTCCACCTTATCTTCCCCACCCAACAACCTTCCCTCTGCGCTTACTGTCCCCAGCCTGGCACCCTCTACCATATACTGTGGGAGTGCCAACGAACTCAAGACTTGCCCCCCCTTTCCAACCCAACCTTCGAGCAGTGGAGGGCTTCCCTGGCCAGCCCGGACCCGGATATCCAGCTTAAGTTGGTGACCCGAGCACGGACGGCCAGCCGAAGTCAAGGCATCCCGGACTAGGAACGCCTTCAACGGGGCGACGCCCACACATCAGCCTCTGCTGGAGAAATAAAATTTTTTTCTCTCTCTCTCTCTCTCTCTCTCCAACTTCCATTTGGAAGTTTGCGCCGTGTGTGTCTGTCCTCACTCCGTCCGTGTCCCCCTGTTACAAAATGTGATCTGGTTGGTAAGAAGACGACGAGACGGAAGAAGTGGCAAGCAACTGCCTCACGAGGAGCGAGGCTCATAACATCTTCTTCCTTTAAAGAATCTCCCGCTCAAAGGTCATAATAAACCGGTGCTCCTTTAACCGAGTCTGCTTCCTTGTCTTCAACATTTTGGTGCCGTGACCAGGATGAAAGGATTACACCTTTGAAGACCCCTACTGAAGAAGCAGGCTCATTGAAGAATACACAACGATCACGAACGGCGCATCGCATCAGCTCCCGCCAGAGCGTACCGAGCCCCATCATGGATCGTCCCAAAAGGAAGCGTAATGTGCTTCATACCTCAACTACAATGGTCATCAACAAGATGAAGGCCATGATGGAGGTGACTCCACTACCGATAGGTGAGCTGGCTGAGCAACTTCATATGCTTAAACAGAGAGACGCTGCTTAAACCGAAATAGAAAAAGAGATAGAGGACCTCGTTCCCGATGAACAACTAGACGATGAACTGACAACTGCTGAAGATTATAGAGATTCTATCGCACGCATGGTCTTCCGCGCTGAAACTTATCTTGCTACCGCATGCCCTTTAATGACAACCAGTGCGGCACAAGCTCTTTCACCTGATGAAGGAATTCACTTTCGACTGCCCAAACTTGAAATCGAGCCTTTCAATGGAGAGTTTATATGATGTACTACTTTTTGGGACCAGTTCGAGTCAGCGATACATAAACACCCATTCCTAGCCGACGTTGACAAGTTGAAGTACCTACGCAATTATTTGAAGGAAAAAGCGCAAGGCGTCATTAGCGGATTAACAACGACTAACGAAAGCTACCCCATTGCCATCGAACTGCTGCAGCATAGGTTTGGAGGCAAAAGGCTGATAATCAATGATCACATGAGCAAATTGCTGATTCTCCCGAAAGTGACCTCCTGTGCAAACTTGAGCGACCTTCAGACTCTTCATGAATGTGTACACTCTCACGACAGATCACTTGGAAACCTCGGAGTACACATTGAGTCCTAAGGAATCATGTTGAAGACTGCGCTGTTGCAGAAGTTGCCCTATGAGCTCGTGCTCAAGTTTAACCTGTTAATTCTAACAACGCCACAAGGACCGAGAAGAGAACGGCCTGATGAAGTATCAACGTTACTCGAACTTTTCTTCCATGAAGGGCGAAGTCGGGAGATCACTTCAATAATGACTGGTTCAGATACGCCTACCACCAGAGAACCCCGCCGGAACCAAGTCGAGGACAACATACCAGGTTCTTCTTCCACGCTAACGGTGAAGGTATCCAGCCATAAATGTCGTCTCTGTGAATCCAGCGACCACCTCACAGATTATTGTCTGGTTGAACTCCCATTAGACTTAAAGAAAGCGAAATTGCACAAACGGGGATGTTGCTTTCGCTGCGCCAGGCCGTTTCACCGCGCCAACAATTGGAAGAATACAAGAAGCCTCTCATATCGGAATTGCAAAGGACGCCACATGACTTCCTTGTGCGATCCAAATTGGAAACGACCAACACCAGGAAAACTGACGACTATGTCCAAATCGACGGCCGAATCAGAGACGTCCGATGAACGGATTTTGGATAAACAGGGCCTGGAGACGCAAAATGTCCCTCGCAAGCATAAAATCAAAAGCAGTGACATTCTCGCGGGTAGCAAATGAAGATCCACTGTTTGAGCAGGAAACGGCTTCTTGGGAGGTGGATCAACCAAGAATTACAGACAAAGGAGAATCTTCCAAAGAAATTCCACGGGCCATAAAAGTCCTCATGAAAACCGAACGAAAAGCAGAATATTTACGCTCCACTTCAGCGCCTGAAGCTTCATCGGCTGAGAAACTTTGTGCAAGATGGAAGCATTGCGAGCACCTTCTGGACAGACCATGGCAATTAGGGCACCGGAAAAAAGACCTGCATACATCGAGACCTGCGCAAAGGACTCTAAAGAACTCTTCAGTTCTCGATCTCAGACACACCATTCAGTCGCAAACCCAGTTCCAGATTCAAGCTAATAACCATGGCATGCCAACCAGATCCATACTATTGCGCCGGTCCGGAGCCTGTTACAAAATGTGACCTGGTTGGTAAGAAGACGACGACACGGAAGCGAAAACGAGCAGCCGCCGCACGAGCAGTGAGGCTCCAGAGCTCTTCTTCATCAATCGAATAACGCTAGCCGCTCGAAAGCCGTGAATAAAGCGGTATCCTCAAACCCGCGCCTGCTTCCTGGCGTCCCCCTTTTTAACGCAATGATTTTATTTAACAATGGAGTACCAACGTGCCAAGGACGCTACTCTTATTAAGTTCTCACCCTGACCTTTCCAGAGAAAAACTACCGTACAGCACATACTATCCGGCTCCTTCCCACACCCGACGCGTCTTCAATTAATGCACCCGAATGGCTACGATGATGAATGTATATATTGTTCCGGAGCAGGGACACTCCGCCACATAATTGGGGAGTGCGACTTCAACCCTGAGCACCCTCTTCTCTTTCCATCAACCACCCAACAAGAGAAATTGGAGATGTTTCTGCCCAGCCCGTCTTACTACCCAGCTTCAGTTGGTGGACTGAGCACAGGCGGCGCGCACTGTATATGGACTCCAGAGAAGAAAGAATCCCTCCCCTGGGCCGCACTCTGGGCCGTTCAAAAATCTTTATAGAAACTTCCTCCTCCTGTTTCTTCTTCTTATCTTCATCCTCTACCGTCACGGCCGCCGATGTCATCGCCTCCGTCTGCGGCGGAAGAGATGGAGAAGTGAGATCGTCTAACGCCGAGTTCGAGCTTCCTTTCATTTTATAAAAAAAGGTAGCGTCAACATCCCCCTCGCGAGGGGCACGATCAAATGCAGAGCATTTCCGGGGGCGCACGACGTTAAGTAGTTTGCGTTACGTTAAGTAGTTAATGCGTTACGTTAATGTTGTTGCACTTGTGGCAACTGCTGACGAGAGAGCGCTCGTCAGCAGTAATTTGAACGAGTCAAGGATATAAGGCGCATCCGTAGCCTTCCATTCTGTGTCGGCTTTGTGGCGCAGTGGGTAGAGCGTTGCGTACATTGCGTCCCGCCCGCAGGGTCGAGGGATCGAAACCTGGCGACGGATTGTAATTTTTTTATATAGTAGGGACAACGACGGTGCGGACTACGGACGCCAACGCGGGTGACATCGTGAGTTACTGAAATGCTCTGCATTTAAAAAGGTTCCGCTAACGTGCAACACCATTACAACTCACCGAACCACCGTTCAAGCATCCTCATTGATTTAACCTTACCAAGAATATCTCTTTGAAGTAAAAAAGCACGGGGTAAGTGCGGTTCACTTCTCCCTGGTTTCACAATTTGTAGAGCGACGTGACTGAATTTAAGGGACGTCGCATGGCTAATCATTGTGGGTGCCATTTACAGCTTTGCTTTCGAACCACATTAACGGGGTGGATTGGCGCACTTTTTCTGGCCATCAGTATTTCGAAATTGCTAGTCAAACCATTTTTAGATGCGGAGCATCTCATGCTCGGGGCTGTGGCCCTCCCTTCCGCTTTGTCTGCCGTCCGCACTCTACTGCGCATGCACGTCTCTTCAGCCCCGTCAGCGCTTGGGCTGACGTCAGCGCAGTCCACTATAAAAAAATAGTTAGGCGGTGCCCGGTTTAAATCCCACGACTCTCTGGCCGCAACGGGAGGTACGTGGCCCTCTTCCCACTGCGCCACAAACCGATACGTAAGCATATGCTACGAACGGGCCTTATGTCCTTCACTCGTTCAAACTACGTCAAGAAGCTACTGATACAACGAAGGCACGCGAAGCTGAACGTCAACGGAAACGATGAACTGAAAACTAATGGGAACTTTAGTCGACCCCATGGCTGATTCGCATGCTACTCAGGGTTCCCCTACGGTAAGATGGTGTATTTTTGTTGCTCTGCATTTCTTTGAAATGTCGAAGTCACCTACTTTAGCTTAATCTTGATTAGGGAATTATCGTCCAAAGGTCAAGCAATCTCCATCCCTGCATTCACTTGACAGATGATCATCCTTATAACCGAAAGGGTTTTGTTTTGCTCAGTCTTTTCTACTTACGACCACCATTGTACTTGCTGCCCACATAGGAGTTCTCCGCAGCAGAATCTAGGTGTCACAGGAATGAGATAAAGAACATTAAAATAGTGCTAGAAAAAAGCACTCTACAATATCTTTTTTTTCTGGAATGTGTTAACAGGTCGACCAACCTTATGGCGGCTGAAGGATGTGACCTGTTTGTAGAGGGGCAAAATCTGAAAAATAGAGACGAGCAAGTAAGTCATCGTTGCACGACAGCTTCTGCAAAACCCAAATTTAGCTGCCTGCAATTTGTGTGCAAACAAAATTGTATGCAAGATATTTTAGTTTAATTGCTTGCTTCAAGGACACAAAATTTTGAGAAAAGCTGTTTTTATTTGTATTTGAGCTTTTGTGAAACTCTGCAAATTTATTATTTATTTTATAAATTTTGTAACTGCTACATGAACGCTAATTTCTAGAATCAGTTTTTCCATGTGTTCGGTGTTCTTATGATCCCTTATCACTCCTCAGACATTAATGAGGGGTGCGGTACCTGAGCAGATTAAACGAAGAATAACAACATCTGCGAAATCTGCCACGCGCTCAAAGCAAAAATAAAAGAAAACAATACAGCAGAAACGTCAGTGTCCATACACATACAAATAAACGTACACACAAGGGACACAGTAACTGTGTACTGCGTTTAAGCTATTTGGTCATTTAATTCTGAATGTGCATATAGTGGAAAATAGTACAGGAACTGTAAATAATATGGAGGACAATACGCGAGCACTTGCACGTCATCCTACCATGGTCATTCATCTGGTGTTTGTGTTGCAGTTTAAACAATGAACTTCCAGGTAGCTAACATTCACAACCATTTCAAGTTCTGCCGCTCAAGCTGAAAAGTTATAATTCATTTGTACCAGCAAAATTTTAAAGGTCCTCAGAAGAGAACATGATAAAGGTTGAGATGCAACACTGCAGGTTCACTTACAACAGCAGGATCTAAAATTTTGCTTATTTAAACCTGCCTTCACATCTGCTTTTGAAGCCCGTAAGTTAGAAGCCATCTAACGCTTGCTCTACATCGGTTACCACAAAATTGGGTAACCACTAAATGGGGTAACGTTATGGGTAACCTAAACACTAAATGGGTTACCACTAAATGTGGTCAGCAATCAAGCATCCTGCAATAACACAAACTTGTTTAGGCTAGAGCCACTAAATAAGGTACGCTACCGTCTATCACCAATAAACGTGCGTTTTTGAATGACAACACCTGGAAACGGTCTTGAAGGGGCAATATCTCATCCTAAGTTTTTTTACTTTAAAAGTGGCACACTGAACACGTAGAGCTGCTGTTGCGATTACTGTTCAACGCGCACGCTTCTAGTAAAGCTCGCAGCTCTACACGGACGTTTTCTTCGATTTTCTCATCGTTCTTGAAAGAAGCAATAAACTTAAATGCAGAGGTAATTCAGTGTCGGAAAAATAATGAAGACGTCCTACAAGTCTACTGGTTGGTTGGTGCGGCAGCAGTAATGTTAGGGCCACACGGAGGGGAAAAATGTTGAAGTTTATAAGTTTGAAGTTTATTTATTTCCATAAGCGTACATCGTTATGGCGGAAAATAGCGTAAAAAGTTCCACTCAGCTACTTGACGGAGCCCTACATCCTTCACGTTCAGAAACAACAGCGGCGGGAAACCAAAAACAAAACGCAATACATAGACACAGCTCGTGGGTGCCAAAGAAAACTAGCACCGAAAATACAATAGATTCAAGACTACAACAGATAGCGCATCAACAAGTGCACATAACGACGTGAATGCAATAGTGATTAGAAAGAAAATATATTCAGCAAACCACACAAAAACAGCAAGGAACTATTCTCGAACATCATAGTCTTTCCGAAGAAACAACTTACACTGGATAGATTTAGTACACAAGTTAGTGTCAAAACCAATAAATTCAAGCCCATTCAACAGCTTCTGCAGGGTAGAAATAATCTGCAGCTGTTGCTCGTACGTGGGCGAGAGACGTGCCAACGGTCAGACAGTGTAGTCAGATAGGGCGTATGATTAATTTGGAGATGAGCTATCAACGAACTGTTCTTAAAATTGTTCTTAAGTTCTAGAGTATATGTGCAGGCTACGCGGTACTTAAGAAGGTCCAGTATCTTAGGTTGACAAAGTTTACTAAACAAACAGGTGGTATGAGCATTGTAACGTGGATTTCATAGAAGGCGAATAATTTTCTTCTGTAGCAAAGATAACCTATTTATATTAGTTGCATGAGTTGTGCTCCACACAAGACAACAATAGCCAAAATTACCTAAAATAGTTATTGTTGGTTTTTATGCCCTTACCAACACGGGGGAGGTTTGTCGCACTTGAGCTCACCCCCCACTGCTCTCTGCGCATGCATGCGGCTAAAAGGAGGAAAATATTCCACGTTTTGATTGGCTCCTAAAACCACTGTCAGTTGGTGACAAAAGTTGGGGACCATCAGGGAATTTGTTGTTGCAGCGAGCATGCTTGTTGTGACTCGCACGTCGCCTCCTAGGGAATTCCATGTAAGAAGCCGAGTGCTGGCGTCTAGCAGCAGACGACGCAAGAAAAGGCTGGAGCTGAGGCTTCCATTTGAAATTATTTCAGTTTTGATGAGTGTTGTGCTGGCGATACTTTTTTAAAGCAAAGGTTTATACCTCAACCCCCCTGGGTTCCTTCGCGACCGTTGGTGTCAACAGAAAATTCCCTCGAGCAAATAAAAAAAATTACTGGCATGACCAGGAAGCGAACCTGGAACTAATAGCGTCACAAAGGGAGAGCCTGTTGTCTTACCGATGTAGCTAGGAGCCCACGCTCAGACGGAGAAGACAGGTGGTGGGCTCACCAAGCACATCTACGAGTTTACCCCACCCCCCACCTCTGTTGCTGATCAGTTTTAGTATTCACTTTTATTCTACGCTAGCTAACCATCTGTTTTTGGCTCTCTGTGCTCTAGTTGGCCTTGCGCCATTTAAATGCAACCATCATACTAGGGGGGATGCTTCTGTCCGGCCCCTGTCCTTCTACCAACTTAGCAAGGAGTACTGTTGGGCTAGTTGGTAGGACATCATTAGAATACTATAGCGCAAAGAACGGGAACGAAGACAAGAAAGACGACGGGACAGGCGCTAACTTCAAACTGAAATTTTAATCCGGTAAACGTGCACCTTCTATATGTACCACCACAAAACCAAAAATATTCACCTCAGACACAAAAAAATATAAATAAGTTACAACACTCTGCCACCTCACACACATCACGCACGTGTCCTAATCTATACAGATACTTCTTCATGTCACACCCGAAGCACAACGTGTGTTGGAAAGGAACCTAATTTCTTTTTGTGACAACGTTATTCAAGTCTTGCTGACACATTTTCTGCCCAACCGCCCAATTTCAAGTGCTTCAATTATTTCCCGCGTTTTGGTTTTGTGGTGGTACATATAAAAGGTGCAAGTTTTCCGAATTAAAATTTTAGTTGGAAGTTAGCGCTCGTCCTGTCGTCTTTCTTGTCTTCGTTCCCGTTCTTTGCGCTACAGTATTCTAATGATGTCCTACCAACTAGCCCAACAGTACTCCTTGCTAAGGTATTTTTCTAGTTCTTCGGGCTCTTTTTGGTGTTTAACATTGCACGCCTGCGTTATTGTTACACTAATTGTAGTCGCGGTATGTCACTACCGCACATTGTCGTTCTGCCTTCGCACCAATATGTTACCACCCGATGTAGCACAGCTGTTTGGAAGCATAGCTCCGTCACGTGGACATGGAACCAGGATGTGTAAAATCCTTCATTCCGAGTGGTCACGACAATCTCGGATCTACAGAGATTGCCATCGCACGCACGTCTACAGAGGGAATCTGCAACTTAGAGCCAAGAAAAGAAGATTTCAGCAATTGTCACGATTGGCGGACCAAACCGCGGAATTTCTATGGCAGTGCATTCTTCCAAGCCTCCGTGTAACCCAGCCGGCAAAGTCACAGCCGACCCCAAGTGGGACTCGGTGCTATGGTGACGTCTCTCTACCGGATGACGTACGCCAAATACTGGATATGGGACCGACATTTGCCGTCCAGCCACGAAATTCGGCCCCTGAGCTGCTAACTCACATCAGGCAAGTGTCCCGACTGGCACCTGTGGATTAAAGTGAACGTTGCATTTCTGAAGGTGTGGACATTCTAAACCGTTACACGCCGTCTAGCAGTGGGGTAAACCTGAAACGCATATCTTCTTATTTGCAAGAGAAGGATTTATCCGCCATAGCAGCAGATAAAGAAGGCGGGTTCTGTGTCATGCCAAACGTAATGTTTATCAGGAAAGCGAGAGAGTCGATCTTGTCCAGCTTTAATGAACGAAATCAAGTTGTTTTGTCAAAGGCAAAGTCTGCAGCCAAAAAGTTGTGTGACAAACTCCAGCACACCAAGCTATCCAAGATGGTAGACAATTGCAAAAATTCCAGTTTGTCGATGTTTTTTCGGCGAAAACGCGTAAGCCAGATTGCCCCTATCGTGTTATTGTTACTGAGCAAGGCACGTGGCAAAAATCAGTAGCGGCATTCCTACAGAGGCATTTAAATGAGCTAGGCTATGAGGATTCCTTTTACACAAAGAATTCTGGCCACATTACCTCTTTTCTCAAATCGAATGCTGACCGCGGGTATCAGGCCTTCTCAGTAGATGTAAAAGACATGTATTATTCGCTACCCCACGACTTGATTTTGTCCTGTGTTAAAGAACGCATACACCGGTTGGGTGGCATTGCGTTCCAGAACGGGTCCCGATTGTGTGTTACTGATTTTTTGGAGTTATTAGCCCTATACCTTAAGTCCACCATTGCTACCTGGAATGGCAGTGTATACTTACAAAAGAAAGAAATTTGCATTGGGTCATGTATTGCCCCTATACTCAGTAACATGGTACTTAATTGTACGGTGTCATACGGTGTTGTCAACGCGTCTGGAATCATCACGGGTGACGAAGGTGTTCCATTATGTCGATGATTTTCTTGTGTTTCTGGATTGTAGTGAAGAATCATTTGACACGTGTGTCGCTGATACCTTTGGTCTGTTTAAGGAATGTTGAGCCCCTAGACATTACGCATGAGGTTTCGGAGAATGGACCGATTAGATTTTTGGACTTGTCTATCGCTTTGTGTGTCAATCATGTGTGTTGGCAGTATGAGCCACGTCCTAACAATCCGCTTCTTCCATATCACTCGGCACGCTCAAAGCTGGTGAAGAGGGCGGATGTTAAATTATGCATTTCGGATGCCTTGAGCAAGTCGTGCCCCCATGCGGAGCTAACCGCTTTCAAAAAACAAGTTAGTCGGTTCGACGCGGCTGGATACCCCCAACACCTGATCGTATCAGTGACGAAGGGCCTCCTGAGGGAACTGAAATCGTGGCATCGGAAAGATGGGCATGACGAGCCTCCCCGTGAGAGCAAAAAGAAAAGTTAGCGGCTGTACCGTACATTCACGGCTTGTCGCACGGACTAAAGAAGATTGCTAACCGTGTGAACGTGAGGGTAGCCCTAAGTGCTCCCCACAAGCTTGTGAACATAGCTAAGGCGACTACTAAGACAGGTTTTAATAACTTGGGGTGCCATACAAACCACCGTGTGCCGTACGTTCCGTGCACTGAGCGTGTCGTATATCATATACCACTAACTTGCGGGTCATCCTACGTTGGTCAAACCGGCAGGTGTTTGAATGACCGGTTCAGGGAGCACAATAACAATGTTCGAAATGGCAAGGAGGTTTTTCTGGCCCTTTATTGCAAGGATTGCACACGTAAGTAAAAACCACAGCTTGACAAGTGCACAGTGATAGGAAAAAGTGGCAATGAAACTACGCGGGAGATAATTGAAGCACTTGAAATTGGGCGGTTGGGCAGAAAATGTGTCAGCAAGGCTTCAGTAACGTTGTCACAAAAAGAAAATAGGTTCCTTTCCAACACACGTTGGGCTTCGGGTGGGACATGAAGAAGTATCTGTATAGATTAGGACACGTGCGCGATGTGTGTGATGTGGCACAGTTTTGTAACTTCTTTATATTTTTTTGTGTCCGAAGTGAATGTTTTTGGTTTTGTGGTGGTACGTACAAAAGGTGCACGTTTTCCGGAATAAAATTTCAGTTTGAACTTAGCGCTCGCCCCGTCGTCTTTCTTGTCTTCGTTCCCGTTCTTTGCGCGATATTATTCTAATGACTTCCTACCAAGCTTCAGTACCAATCCCCTGGGCCCCACTCTGGACCGTTCAAAAATCTTATTAGAAGTACTTCCTTCTGCTTCTACGTCTTCTTCTCGTCCTCCTCCACCGACTCGGCCGCCGATCTCGTCGCCTCCGTCCGCGGCGGCAGAGATGGAAAAGTGAGATCGTCTAACACCGGGTCCGAGCTTCCTTTCATTTCAAAAAAAAAGTTTCCGCTCATGTGCTACACCAATACAACTCATCCAACCACCATTTATGCATCATCAGTTATTTAACCTTACCAAGAATATCTCTTTGAAGTAATAAAACGTGGGGTTAAGTGCATTTCACTTCTCTCTGGTTTCACAATTTGTAGAGCGACATGACTGAATTTAAGGGACGTCGCAAGCTTGGTAATCGTTGTGGGTGCCATTTACAGCTTTGCTTTCCAACCACATTCACGGGGTAGATTGGGGCAATTTTTTTATGAATGCGGAGCGTGCATGGCTGACCCTGTCCGTGGTATAGCCCCGTGTTTTGGCTGCGTTGGTCCCTTTATTCTTATAAACTTCAACATTTTTCCCGTCCGTGTAGCCCTAAGATTACTGCTGTCGCACCAACCAACCATCAGAATTAGAGGACGCCTTCTCCTATACTTCTCCGACTATGAATTACCTCTGCATTTAAACTTCTTGCTTCTTTTAATTACGATGAGAAAATCGAAGAAAACTTTCGTGCAGAGGTGCGAGATTTCCCAGAAGCGCGCGCGTGTACTGGGGAGAATAGTAATAACAATAGCCGTTTTACTTGCGCAGTGTGCCACTTTTTAACTAAATAAAAAAATGTAGGATGAGATACTGCCCCTTCATCACAGTTTCCAGATCTGGTCATTTCAAAATGCACATTTATTGGCGATGATGATAGCGTCGCTTATTTAGTGACTCAAAACAAGTGTGTGTTATTGCAGTATGCTTGATTGCTATGACCCGAGCCCTTTGTAGTAACCGATGTAGAACAAGCATTAGATTACTCCAACTTACAGGCTTCAACAGCAGATGTCAAGGCCAGTATTAAAATATGCATAACTTCTCGAACCTGCTGTAGTTAGTGAACCTGTAGTGTAGCAGGTGAACCTTTATCATGTCCTCTTGTGAAGACCTTGGCAATGTTCCTCGGACAAATGAATTATAAATTTTCAGCTAGACAGGTACAACTTGAAATGGTTGTGAATGTTGGCTACCTGGCAGTTTATTGTTTAATCTGCAGCACAAATACCAGATATGTGACCAAAGCAAAATGACGTGCAAGTGCTCGCGTATGGTCCTCCATATTATTTCCACGCTCCTGCAGTATTTTCCACTATTTCCACGTTCCTGCACCAGGGTGGTCTGCGAGAAGACGCAGTCTCTCTGCGGCTAATTTAGAGTGTACCACAAAAAGAGCCACTTCTGGAGGCATTCACCTGCTTTCCATTGATTGATTGATTGATTGTGGGGTTTAACGCGCCGACGCAACGCAGGCGATGAGGCGCGCCGTAGTGGTGGGCTCCGGATTAATTTTGACCACCTGGGGATCTTTTAACGTGCGCCGAAATCTCGTACACACGGGCGTTTTTGCTTTTCGCCTCCATCAGAAAAGCGGCCGCCGCGGCCGGGAATCGAACCCGCGACCTCGTGCTCAGCAGCGCAACGCCTTAGCCACTGAGCCACCGCGGCGGGTCACCTTCTTTCCACGGGAACACAGAAAGGATGTAGACGAAGGCTTGGCATCCAGGCCCTGCACCAACAACGTAGGGGTCAGGTTCAAGCACTTTCTTTTCCACTGGAAGCCCTCCTATACAGATATTGCAGGAACAGGATTAAATGCCGTGTCCGAACAAGTGAAATTTGGGTAAGCTAAGAAAAGATCTTTTAAAAACAAAATGTGTAAAAGATAGCAACGTGGAATATGACCACACAGGACAACCCACTACAAGAAAAAGAACACGCAGTGCATCGTCCTGTGGGTTGTTTTCTGCAAAAGCAAAAGTGGACAATTTCTTTCGCATTGTTAATAACAAGGATCATCCGCGGACAGGGAGGAATGAGTGTGGTGTTAACCATGCGCAGCCTTCAGTTTGTTGTACGATTGGCATGCTTTACCGAATTCCGTTGTCATGAAAGTTCGTGTATGTGGGCAAGACAGGACGCTGTTTAAGTGTCCATCTCGGAGAGCATTTGTTTAAGATAACGAATTCAATGGGCGCCAAGCACCCTGCGTATTATAAAAAGTGTGGGTGTCACACTTTTTTGATGAGAATGTGGTGTTGTACAGCCATAATGATCAGATTGTTAGGGAACTGGTTGAGGTCTTCTTAATCGATTAACATAGTCACAAGTGTGTCGGCAAATAGTCTATCGCTCTACACGGGCAGGAGCACGCACTAATCGGCACCATATCTCTCCAATCTATTATTTATTATCATGTATAAACTTTGTGTTTTTCAATAAAACAGCAGTTGCCAGTAACTGCTTCTGTGTGTCCCTCCGGCCTGTACAAGTTATTTGTGCGCTTTCAAATTTTCATTGGCTTTACGGCCTGCCACATACTACTCATCGCTTAAGCAGCTTCTTCCATTCAACTTCAATGTACACTTTACTGACAGTTTCTCCTGGTGCCTCCTCATAAAGGGCCCAAAATGCCGCGTAACCTTCACAGCCCCTCGGACGATCTGATTCTGCCGCGGTCGTTTCGTCTATTCTTTCTTTCTCCTTCTTCCGTCTTTTTTGGCTCATGGTTTCAGGCTTTTTTTGGCCGCGATATCCTTACGTTCTCTGTACAGAAGCGACGTTTTCCATTCATCTCCCGTACCGCAACTTAACTACCTGAACAGCTAGAACTCTGATGCGTACACACAACATACTCGCGAGATTAACACTATCAAACACATGCATACTTACATTCGAGGCACTGCACCTCACACATCCAGGACTGCGCTTCGGGAGTACACGCTGCCGGTTCGATCAAACTTGAGCAATGTTATGGGCTCCTACATAAAAGGAAGAATAAAACGCTTGAAACTGCGGCCAGAGTGTGTGGGGACATAGCATCGTAATTTGAATTTAGGGTGTGCTGCATACTTGGACGAGAAACAGGGAGTGGAAAATGACAAACCACAGGCACGTTGGCTACTCTAAGCAGGTGTTGGTTTTCGCCCCAACGTCTCGTTTGTCTTTTTCCACTGTCTCTGTTCCTCGTCCAAGTATTCAGCGCACGCTAAATTTGAAATTCAAGATTATACAAAAATTGTCAACTTGACAATACAATCGGCAACGAAAATTACCGCTGGGAGGCCGAGGCGCCTACGCGAACAAGAGTTTCCGCGGCTTGAGGTACACAGTACAGTTGTATTAACACAAAAACTACCACAAATATAAAATAACGATGTTACTTACAGTAAATGTTCGGTTCTTTCGTTGTTGTTGAAGATGATGATGATCTGCTTGGTGCCTCATGGTTGCGGAACTGTTGACACGACGACGACAGTTGATTGAGGATTATCAAAACTTTATATTTACACAAAATATGTATACAGAATACTGACAGACGAAATATAGATTTAACAAAGTAAGAAATAAAGTGAGAGTCTTGGGCCAGCTACAACTTTGAGCACGCGGCACCCCCCGTTAGCGACGGACCCTGGCCCAAGACTACCCAAGTCCTTTCTAGCTGAACCTGGCTAGGGAGGAAATAAGCCGGAAATACGCCGGCCGTGCATAGCACATCAAAACCCTGAGGATTCGACTCCGAGACCTCGTGTCTCGTGCTTTTGATGGGTTACTCAGGCTCCACTCACGATACCCAGGCAAATCAGTATCTCCTGGCGACCTGATTGGATGTATCACCAAATCCGAGCCTAAACCGCGGTGGGCAACGTACCCCGTAACCCCGAAAGGCTGGTCACTCTCTCTCTCTCTCAAAACAAAAAGAAGGAGAAGATAAACGGCAACCAAAATGAGCATAACACACACTGAGAACCCCGCGAAAACACGTGCAAGCGCCCGGGGCATCTTTACGCACGCGGCCTGCGTTGCCCGTTCCCACTCCCGCAATGTACGCGTATAACGCCTTCTCCAAAGTTGGACCGCCACCACAAACTCGGGGTGACCCGTATCCGTTCCTCTTAACGAAACCAGCGCGCCCTCGAGGCTCCCCGCCATTGACAGGCGATCTTCGGCAGAAACCATATGGGACGAGCGGACCCCGCGGCGTCGCATTCCAGACGAAACATCTTCGCACTTCGGTACTGTGCGCGCGGGCCAACAAAGGCAGAACCACCGCCCCAGCTCGGCCGCCGTCCCAGCACAGTTGACAGCCCCTTGCTGCCCGTTATCAGAAGCGCGTCGGGCCAGTTGGTTTTACAACCGTCCCTCGGGCTAAACGCGCACGCAGGCGGCCCCCGAAGCAACCGCCGCCACGTCCACGGAAAGCGCATCGAGCATCCGACCCACGCTTTCCCACGCTCGTAAGTGCTTTGCAACACACCGTTCAAAACAATGTCGCAGCCGAGCTGAGGCTCAGAACACTTCGTCTCCACGCAGGCGGCATGATCCAAAGGCCGTTCGCTCTGAACAAGCTGGCTGCCATTAAGCAATTCGTTCCCAATTCCCGGAACAGCCGCTTCCCCTGCGTCTGATACATTCCACGTCGCTGGCGCCTGCAACCCTTACACTGACCTTGATAGGAAAATGAGCACATAGATGCCCTCTTTTCCGCTCTTCCATGTCAGCAAACAGGAAACGCCGGAGACCGGCATGGGTGATCTATGCTGAGCTCAGTCTGCATGTCTCGCATGAAATGTCGCAGTAGGTATGTAAAACACCTAATCGGATAGGGAGATCGCACCAATACGAACATTTACGGTATATTCACGCATATGCAGCTTTATTTGGTAGCAATCAACACAAACTGGCATGCTTGGTACTGACAGCACAAATCGTTCACTGGGGGGACCCAGAGAAATGCTGCGCCTACTTCGCCGTTGTCTCTACGTGCTCAAAAACAAGTCAAGTGACGTCATGTTTTGATCACGTGAACAAGGATTTCTTTCCTCCTTCTAGCCGCTCCGTCTGGGCATGCGCCCTGTTGCTATAGCAACGGAGGTGTGTCGTCTGCTTCCAGGGGCGGTATTCTCGTAACTGTACCTTTTGAAAACGTCCCTGTTGCGCCCCTTTCATCATGACGTACTTCCGGTTAAGCAGTGGGGCTTTGATTGCAATAGCGTAACTGTTCTTGCAAACGCATTTTAAAGAACTGAAACCGTATCAGAATATAGTTTATGTGTTAATTGTTCCGCGAGCGAACCAACAATAAGGCGACAAAAAATTGTCTGCTCCTAATCGTCTGCTCCGAGTAGTCACGGCTCATAGCTCCGCCGTGCTTGCATGGCGTCACATCCGGGTGTTAGCTGTTAACCAATCAGGGCTTGCTAAAAAAGGACACTTTTCACAGGGACACAAAAGGGGAAAAACACGGGAATACCGCTCCAGTACGCTGCTCCGTGCGCCTCTGCCGCACCGCTCGTCCAAACGCGCCGTCAGCAGCGAGAAGACTTGCCACCGCATATCCGATCGGAATGAAAAATAGTTCGTGAATGCAGCATCAGGTGTTTGGCGCATTTTCCTCAGCCTAGCGAGGAACAGCTTATCTGACGATTAGTGTCGTATTTCGATATGCGCAGGTTGTGGCTGCTTTCATCGCGGTGGTTGCTTGATACTATTGACGCCCTCGTCTGTGCACCGTATCTTTGTAGCGCGTACTTCAGAAACCGACTTCACTATGAAATTACCATGCTGGTAATGAAAAGGATGTACTTTGATGCATTATGATGTGTTTTATGTGCTTCCTGCTTTGTCGGAAACTATGCTAGTTTTGTGTTGCTTAGTTTTTTTTGTTGCCCCTTCTGCCTGCGCCCAAATAGTTACCTGCTGTACCAACTAACAAACAAAAAACAAGCAAACAAATGAATAAAAAATGGATGAATAAAAAATATAATAAATAAATAAATAAATAAATATAAATAAATAAATAAAAATTGATTGATAAATTAACATTATGAAACACGAAACCCGATTGAAAAAGGCCAACGTATGCGCGCAATTACACACCGTGCTTCCAATGTGGAGAGTCGTCCCGAGTTTGAATGACCGTGGTCGGACACCAAGGACAGAGTCAGAGGCTATGGCGAAACACTCCCGAACATGCGGTTTTCGAGACGGGCGTAGTCGCCGCCACATCGGTCGCTGGGTCGCGAGGAAGTGGTGTGGCTAAGACTCCAGACAGCGTCGGTCACGTCCCCGGCAGCATTACATCGGACTTTCCCGGACGAACACCCCGAGGACCTGTGCAGTGTGCGTAAGAAGGGACCGACCAACCGTTGGCACGTTATGTGGGACTGTGCCACCAAACCGGACAGTGCCAGTTTCGAGGTGTATCCAGCGAAACTTCAGGGAGCCATCGAGTCGGCCACTAAGACGGATCAAGAGTGCGCCATCCCGCAGGTCTTCACCGCACTTTAAAGGCGCGAGCTCCGAAAAGGAGCCAGGTAATCAGTAGGGCTGCGAAAGGAGATGCAACGTTAGGCCGCGTTGAGGCGGAGCCGTAAATCGGCTCCCGCCTACTGCTGGATCTTTGTCATTAAAATCCTTTCCAATCCAATCTAATCCAATCCAATCCGCTATACTTGCGCGCGTTTCCCGCCATGCGCGCATTCTTTTTTTTTCATTCGGCGAGGAGAAATGCTTGTGGGAAGCGAAATATCTTTAGATGCGAAGCAGCTTATGGTGGCGCCTGTTCTCCCCGCCGTTGTGTGGGCGCCGTTGTGTGGCGTCCACACCCTCACTGCGCATGCCTGGCCAGGCACCGCGGATGATGATTGTGGCAGGATGCCCCTAGAGATTGGCTACCAAAGAAGCCGTCACGAGACAGCTTCGCGTTCCACCACCGTCGTCATCTTCCCGTAGGGGAACCTCCTCCCGCAACGCCGCGATGAGTGGCATGAGCAACGCCACCGGTAACGCCACATGCAACACCAGCGTAGACGCCACTGTCAGCGCCGCTGACAGCGCCGCGGCGGAAAGAGCACAACAAGAAGAACAAGAAGAAGAAGGAGCAGCACCTCCTCCTGCCGCATTCGTCCACCCGGAACACGAAGACGCCAACCTCATCCCGAGCCAAGACTTGGTGCGCCTGATCAAACACGCGAGCCCATGCGCGGCCGTTCACAAGCGCCAGGAAATCATGAACCGGGACGAATACTACAACTTGATGAGGATGAAAAACGCGGAACAACATGAGCTACTGCGCGAGATCATCCACCGGCAGACGACGCCTTCAGCTCCTCCGTTACGGGTCTTCTTCTCCGGACCGGCCGGTTGCGGCAAAACGTTCGTCTTCCGGCTTGCCATGGACCTCTGCAACCGGTACAGCAACACCGGCAACAATACCGCCTACAACGCGTTCATCATCTGCGCGAGCACTGGAAAGGCGGCTGTGGCAGTGGGAGGAACCACGCTGCACGCGGCTTTCAAGCTATCTCGGAAGACCACCGGCCCCAACAAGGACGGAGGCCTCAGCGCCAGCGAGTTGAGCACCTTCCGCGTGGCCTTCCGCAACGTGAAATTCGAGGCCATAGACGAGGTGAGCATGATGTTTGTGGACAACCTAAACGCGGTCGACTTGAGTCGACCCCATGGCTGCTTCGCATACTGCTCAGGGTTCCCCTACGGGAAGATAGTGAAATTTTTGTTGTTGTTGGACACTTCATCCCGAGGTTGTTTTTCGGCTCCATTATAAACTTCCACCAGGAAGCACGCGGCACCAATTAACGCAAACGGTTTCAAGCAGGCGCGTACACACACCGCACAACGCCCGTTTGCATCGTAAATTTGAAGTTGCCAGGAGCACCGCAGTAATACAAAATAGACTGACTTTATACGCACGACTTCGTGCAGTCTGGCGGAAGCCATTATACGCACGACGCGACTGACGCGCCAATGCGGCAGTTGCTGAAAACTGAACGCGCCCTCGCTACTTCCCGGCGCCGACATTGGCGCCGACTGTGCCCTCGCCGTTGTAACTTGTAAGGTGTTGGCGGGTTCTCCAAGCTCCTTGGCGACGATTTAGTTCCAATGCGGCAGTTCGTGAAAACTGAAAGCGCCCTCGCTACTTCACTGTGCCGACTGTGCCCTCGCCGTTCTAAGGGGTTCGCGGGTTCTTTAAGCTCCGCTACTTCAGTGTGCCGACTGTGCCGTTGGCGCGTTTTCTCCAAGCTCCGCTGCTTCACCAGCTTCACTGTGCCGACTGTGCCGTTGGCGGGTCCTCCAAGCTCGTTGGCATGGCATTCGAAGTTGGGACACGATTTAATTCCTTTGTTGATTTCGAACGCCGTCAGACAGTTTCAGTTCCAGAACAATGTATTCGTAGCGGAAGCTACAAAAACAGTGGACGTCGTGAATTCGCGGCTCAGTGCGGGACTCGAAAGACTGGAAAAGAAGCTGAAGTACGTGAACGCTACATATGTGTGTAAACACGCCGGGGAACGGAGGTGCACTGCTACTGGCGTACGACCTCAGCAAAGGTGAGTTGCAATGCATCAATCTTTGACTTGTGCACTGCAAACCATGCCCCAACTTCGTGGGTTACCGTCACCTGACCGGAAAGTTCGCCCATCCCGTATTTTTCACTTAGTCTGTACTTTGGGTGGTCGTTCTTTCTGAACTTTACGGTACATATGCAGTGATTATGTAGGAAAAAAAATTCCCGCAGGACCATGAAGCAAGGGTGTCCCGCTACCGTGGTCATCGCAGCACGTCGGAACAGCCAGCAGTTGGAAATAACAAAGGTTGACTGCAACCACAACCACGAAGTTAGCAAAGAAATCTTCCAGTTATATCCGGAAAACCGCCGACTTACACACTATGAAAAGGAATATGTCGTTCCCCCGCTTGACCTCAACGTGTTGCCCAATGTCGTAGCTGGGAAGCTAGCAGAAAAGACTGGTAAGGACATGTATTTTTTACTGTTTGCGAGGCATTCTTTCCCTCAATTTTTGCACTTCTCGTCTTCTTTTGTCTTACGAACCGGTCAATTATGACTTCCGCATTGTTTTTTTCTGTTTCGTCAGTGCATGCTAATCATACATGCATGTCTGTTTTTGCTGGAATTTAACAGGAAAGGTGGTAACAACACAGGATCTGCACAATTTGAAGCCAAATGGTCATGGCCGAGACGAAGCTGAACAACTTGTTCAGGAAATACAGAAGTGCCGTCAGAAGCATCGAGCAAAAATAATCCCTATCGTAGATAAAAATGACGAGCTACAGATTTTGTTTCTTCAAACGCCTCACATGGAGCAAGCATATAAGTCCTTCCCGGAGGTGGTGTTGCTTGATGCGACGTACAGGACCAACAAGTTGAAAATGCCACTTTATGTATTTGTCGTGCAAGATGGGTGTGGAGAAAGCCAAGTAATTGCTTATGCTTTTGTTGCTTCTGAACAATGTCATCACGTCACTGAAATGCTCAACCTCTTCGTGAAGGAAAACCCTTGTTCTGAGAATACTGGTGTCATAGTCGTTGACCAGGACTTCAGCCAACTTAGCGTATTACGTAGCACTTTTCCATCTGCTCCGTCAACACAATTGTGCCAGTTTCATGTTGTCAAAGCGTTCATAACAGCAGTTAGCCACTTAGCACGATCTAATGAAGAACGTGATAAAATGATGACCACGTTCAATGAAATGCTGCACGCCCCTAATGCAAGCAAATTTGAAGAAGCACAGTCAGAATTTACAAGGTTTGCAAGCAAAGAATCAATAGAATACCTCGAGAAGAATTGGCTATCAAGTAAAAACATGTGGATGCGCCATCTCTGCGACCAAGAGTTCACTTGTGGAGCCAACACGACTAACAGAGTTGAAGCTCAAAATAGCTTTATAAAGACGGCATTGTCATCATCAACAAAGCTTCATGATGCTGTAAGGAAACTGCTAGAATTATCAAGCAACTTTGAAAGAAAGCCGGCCCACTCAGCGACACTGCTGAAAACATGCGTCTTCTACAACCATGCTAGCAATAATAAAATTGAAGAGGCGTGTGCTAAAGTGCTAACACCATTTGCATGTGGACTGATCAGAAAACAGTTCTGCCAACTTGCAGAAAGTGATGTTGAAGTAAAGAAAACAGAGAGTCTGTACCATGTTACATTTTCAAATGGAGAAAGGTGGCATAATATTTTCATTGAAAATCACTCGTGCAGCTGCACCTTCATTTCCAAAATGGGGTTGCTTGCCTGCACTTGTTCGCCGTGTACGATACGACATTGAGCCTGACTTGGAAAAAGCAGTGCAAAAATGCAGTGGAAAAATGGTACCAGACCACATCCTTGCCAAATCGGCAAGCCGTTGCAGAGAAGTGCACCCCCGCAGAACAACTGCGAATACTTTCAATGCCTGGCCCAAATTTTGAAAGAATGATCCGTAACCAGAAGTACAATTTCGCAAAGCGAACACTTAAGTCTCTCGCTGACACATTGGCCGATTGTCAACCTGACATCTTTGCACAACGCCTTCGGCTCTTGGAAGACTTGAACAGCACATGGCTCAAAGGAGGTGAAGAGAAAGAGAGGGACAACTCCATATATTTAGCCACCAGCAGGGACAGTGAGTGCGACACACCAGCAGCTCAAAATCCTCATGTTCAAGCCGTTGAAGTTGGAAACCTGCAGGAAAAAGCTGAGGAACCTCAAAATCCGGTTCAAGCCGTTGTGGTCGAAAACGTGCTGGAGAAACCTCAGGAACCTAACAATCCTGGTCAAGCCATTGTGGTCGAAAGCGTGCAGGAGAAAGCTGAAGAAACAGACAAAGGCTGTGCGATAAAGCTTCCAGAGGTGAAAAGCAGAGGACGTCCTCCCAAGCGCATTCGCCAACGAAAAATGAACAAGAAGAGAGAACAGGAAGGTCCTATGCCTTGCCAGGACTTATCAACAAAGACTCAAGAAATATGTAAGACAATATCACTTTTGCTAGTTTTCTGGAAGTGCGCAATCATTACTTACAAAGAATGCAAAAAAAACATTTGTAGCTTACTTATTGTCAGCTGCATAATTTTTAAGAACTTCTTTTAAACTTGCACTAGCTACATCACTCAGAAAGATTAATCTCGCGAAATGTTATTTAGTGCCATGGCTTGTCATGTTTGTACATTATATTCTGGGTGTTTTTTTTTTCAGTGCTCCTAACTGGCATTGCTGGCAAGGAGGCTGCAGCACGTGTTGCGAATGAAGGGGGAATCTTAGACGAAAGTGATATTGTAGTGAGACCTGAGGAGTTGCCAAGCGCCCTCCTAGACCACCGGGTACCATTGCAAAAGCTGAAGATATACTTCACCGCAGAAGCATGGCTGTTGCTCTACATCATCCAGTAAGAACCATTCTCTTTCCAATTGTTTACTCCTCTTTTTTGCCTGCCATGTATGAGCATCTCTTCCTTGTCTGCAGTTGTTGTTTAAAAAAGAGGAGACATCTGGTGCTGCGCACAGTGCAAGAAGAAGGACGATGGGGAAATAAAAATGATCTCATGTGATCAGTGCTTAGAATGGTTTCACTGGTAAGTATGGGGTTGTGTAAGTTGATAATTTACGTTCTATATGTTTTTCTCTTCTACATTTTATTACAGGCCGTGTGTTAAAGTCAGAAGGAAGACCTAAAGCATCACTGGTTCTGCATTAAGTGTTGTTACTCACACATAGATTACTTCCTTCATTTCATTTCGGGCAAACCAACCAATCCTTTCATTCAGACTGTGTGGGACTCGTTTGTTTGAAGACCCAAGGAGGCTTACACTTTTTAAAGCCGGCATTTGTTTCTGTTCTGGTAGGTGTGAAAAAGCTGCAGACATCGCCCTGCCGCACATAAAGAATAAAACTCGTGATTTCCATTTCTTGTGTGTCGGCGTCATTTCGTCATGTCGGGTCAGGCCTGCGAACCCTAAATGTGCATGTAATGCGGCGAAGCCACCTTTTTGCATAGTAAGCAAGTGCTGACAAAATCGAGAAAAGAATTGCGGGGTGAGTTTCCAGGGAGGCTTCGCGGACCCCTCAAATGCTTTGCGGCCCCCATTTGAGAACCACTGGTTTAGTCTATCAGTCAACGTAACCCTCAATAAACGTGTTAATTCTAAAAATAGGATTCTAAAAAAATGCTTACATCCAACAGCATTAATTGGAAGGATAGATAAGCACATCGCCATCCATGGTGGGTTTGATGCGATCGCAACTCGCGCGCATCTGAACTGCGTTGGCTATGCAGATTTTCAATAGTACGTAAGCCGGGATAAAAAATACGTGAAAAATATAACCTAGGTTTTTTTTTAATACAGCTGAACGCTCTTTAGGCGCCCGGAATTTCCCATCGGTGGTAAGGGCGTAATGTGGCATACTGCATGTTCACTGTTAGCAGCAATAGTAGGTAAAACAAAAAGCTTTATCCGGTTCTATGTCTTGCTTTGCATCCATAACATCAGCTATGCTTTCTTTTTATTGCCATACGAGGCGCGAATATTGACGAGAAACCATTTTAAGGAGCGTTTGGCGGTTCTCATTTCAATCATCTGGTCCGCAAATAGCTGCGTCCCAATTCCAAGGTAAACGCCCTCCCCGGGCGATTCGGACCGTTGATTCGGACGGCCGGCGCAACGGCGCGCAACTGGTTGTTCTGGCTGCCGCATTGGCGCGTCAGTCGCGTCGTGCGTATAATGGCTTCCCCCAGACTGCACGACGTCCTGCGTATAAAGTCAGTATAAAAAATAACACACGTTCTTCTATGTTGTAAACATATTAGCAGAGTCCTTCAATGCTTCTCTGGTTATGAAACTCCCGGCCTAGTTTCGTACGGGGACAAAGGCTACCGCTAGTGGCGCCACCGCAGATCGGAGGGCATCGGGCGGCCGCCACTGCTCTGTAGCCAGACCGGCAAGCAGGAACGCAGCAGCAGCATGGCCTTTCGCACCACATTTTTTGCCACTCACAAAATGATAAGTCCATTTGAGCGGCCCCCGACACATAAAGCGAAAGCGCACTGCTGATAAGGCGAAGGGCGTCTGTTTTATCTTGCTCCGTGGTCCTTTCCCTGCCAAACGCCCTCTGACCACGCCCCCTGCTGCCCTCCAATCAGCACCAGCGCTGCGGCGCGGCCGCGTACTGGCGAATTTTCATAACCAGAAAGGCATTGAAGGACTCTGATGAAAGTGAGTTAAGCATTTCCTTTTTGGTTCAGGCCCTCAGTTCAGCTGGAATATATATGCTAATCAACAACAAAATGCTTGAATGACAAAGGATGGCTGCTTATAGCCCATGATTCATGAATTATACATTTATTAAAAAATGCATTTGCAGAAGCCTGTGATGTGGCGTCTGATAGTGCATTGTAATGATCAGATGACATGCAATTGGTGATTACCTAATTTCATTTTTTTTTGTTATTTCGCACGTATAGGGTACGGATTCAAGGTATCCAAAACTCAAACAATGCATAGTATATACTGTTTGATGGATCCTGAAATTTCAAACAAGAAAAAAATTTAGCAGGGGTTAAATTGTCGAATAAATGTAACTGCTATCAGGGGATGGTGATTTTAACAGAGAAAATTTCTTTTTTATTGTTGTATTTCTTGCAGAGCATTTAATTGCTAAATCAACTTGGGAAACGATATCCAAAACCAGTTCTGAACCGGAAAAAAATCTGTAAAAAGAAAGTTAGGCGTCTAGCAGCGCCACTTGTTCACAAAAAAAGTTCACACATTTACATGAGTACAATAAAGGTACAGCCCACATGTGTATGACCTCTGCAGAAGCCCGACCAATGCTTACAATATCCACAATCCTGAAAAATAACTCACTAGTCTAAGACAGTTTCGTGTGAATTCAGGGCCCCACCTAAAATGAATCTTAACATAACATACAGAATATTAAACAGACGGAAGCAATACACTTTATTTAAGCCATTACAATTCACAGCTGTTTTACTGACTCTCTCACCAAAACTCCAATCCACTATTTTTCCAATTGCATATTGACCCCCGTTAGTGACACTACAACACAGCCTACATAGAAACCCCGCTTGTTCAACCTATCAGGACTGCCTCTCCAGTGTGACGCCGTTTCTTAAACATTACAGCGTTGCCCCAAACTTCATGACGGATAAAACTGAAACGAGCTAAGCACGCCACAGATGCAATACATGCGACAAATGAGACCAGTTTTGTGGAATATACAAATGTGGGTCGAGTGTATGAAATATATCACAACAGTAAGCTGCTTCTGTTGATTCACTAATTACTAAACCAGAAGAGCCACGGCCATGAGGATTTGTCTCTTTGTGTAACTCCATGACACTGACCAAACCTAAAAACCTGCTTGTTGAGCAACTTATCAGAACTCCCTATTACACCATACACGGGTAACAGGGCAACTTCATCCCATAAAAACAGGACAAGCAACACCAAGCTTACATCCCTCCTAAATGACAATACCGTGCTTGCATCGCGGAGTGTTTCTGAATCAAACGCTTCCAGGTTAAGGTAGAGAGCCCAGGACGTCGATGGCATTAAGTGACCATTGTCATGAAAGCTAGGGGTGGGCTAATGATAGATTACCCTACCGATTAATGAATTAACGTATTAATCGCAAAATGTTTTACCAATTAATCGGCCGGTTCAACTCACGCGAGTACATGAACGCATCTGGGAAGAACGGAGAGTTCAAGAATGTACACGCTTCTGACTCTTCCTGTGGAAGTCCCCATAGCACAGAAAAAAAAACCCTTCCAAATCGAAATATAGTTTTTGGCACCAACCGATTACCCATCAAATAATTGATTATTGCCCGTTAATTAACCGTAATAAGTTTTTTTAATCGATGTTCAGCCCTACAAAACTCATGCCAGCGGCGGTTAGCCTAGCCACAGCCATCACAAATCGAAATTTGACACTTATTGTCAGATCAGCTGTTCGCCGCTAGGCTAAGCTAAATGCGGCGAATGCCTCGCGCTTTACAGGCGCATTTATTTATCGCGATTTTAAACCCGGCGGGGACACTTTTCGCTGCCGACGCCGCGTTTCGACGTGCGAACCACCGCGCCCTGCTGTTTGAATTTGGCGCCGCCGCGTCCTGGAAGCTGACGACGCAACGGGGCGCATGCGCAGAGAGCAGTGGGAGTGAGATCAAGTGCGAAAAACTGGTTCCTCCCGCCAATGGAGCGGTGGCCTCGCGGCTCCAACCAAGAAATTCTTCGCTGCGACAACCGCGCCGGGCAGTTTCCCCACATGTCAAGTTCCAGTCGTAAGGGAAAGCCTTCTGTTATGCATGTGTTAGCCGCCTCGCCGGCTCCAGGGGCTGGGCGAAGCCCGCGTGCTTAACGCCCACACCAATGTCTCGTGCAGCGTCCGGTTGCACCGGACGCGGCATTGGGAAATCGGCGCAGCGTCCGGTTGCGCCCACAGTGCACCGTGGTTGCGCCCTACCCTGCGTGGCGGGAACCGCAGCCGACGACCTGCGCGCAACTGGAAAGGGGTACGGCGCGCAGCACTGAAAGCGGGCTTTCCTGTCATGGCAACGGGCGGCGTGGCGGCTTCTAGAAACCACAGGAACTTTGTAGAAGCGTGCTTTACCACCCCGGACGGGTATATATAAGGCTGCAAGCACGCGCGCTCTCCAGTAGTCGTCGCCGCTGCTTCCTCGGTGGTGAGTCATGCCCTCCGTCTCGCTTGGTGCGCATTTGTGGGTAGTGGTGCGAACGGCCGACGTTTGTCGCTAAATCTCTCAATGCTGCCATCGTTTTGCGGTCTTTGGTGGGAAGCACAGACGCAGATGATTCGCCCATTTGGTTGCTTCTGCGCTAGCGCGACGACCTTTCTCGCACACTTTTTAACAATCGCAGAATCGCGACTGCGGAATGTTGCCCACTTTCGCGCCAAAAGCAGGCCTAAGGGCAGTTAGGGTTACTAAAAATCTCGACGGCCGCAGTGATGTCGCCTGATCGCAAATATGTTTCTGCCGATTACAAAGTATTTTTTTCTTAAAGTTAGACAGGGCGGTTGAGCAGCGGTGGTTTGGTATTCTCCCTACACTGGAGCGGTGCGTGTGTAGCATGTACTCAGGGCTTTGCGCGCGTGCCACGTCATCACGCCACCCGTAATATTAAAATGGAGAGAGAATGCTGCACGCTGTTCTTTTTATTCCAGATTGGCGTCTCGTTTAGTCCCCTCGACGCGTCGCTGTGCGATTCCACGTCAAATCCTTACCGTTAAAATTACGAGTAGCTATTCTACAGGGTCTCCCAACTATCATGAACCAATATTTAAAAAAAAGAGCAATGGTGTTTCTTTCTCGAATGAAATCCCTGGCATAATGTTTTCAGTACGGTGGAGTAGTGGCCAGTATCGTTGAAGGGCGAAGCCCGTTAGGGCCTGGGCTGTCGGCGTCTCATGTCGTCGGTTTCGTAACCGTTGTCTCGTGTAGTCACGGTACTAAAGCACCGGAACACTCGTTTGTGCCTCGGGCTAGTACGTAACTTCTACTTAAAGAAACACCGCGACACTCGTTTACGCTTCGCGCTAGATCGCTTTGCTCTTCAAAGACACGAGGCATTTACAGCGAGGACGTGGACCAAAACTTTAATACCAGTGAAGTCGAGCGAGTTCGTTGGCGGGGTCCTCAGTCCACGCCTCCGTTGGTGCGTCCTGCCGTCTTCGCCCTTTCAGAAGCTGCATACCTCTATCTCCCAACATTTTCATCTTCGTTGTAAAGAACACCGAGGCGCCAATAATACACTTATTTAATGCATGCTTCGCCCATCAACAGGTTTTACGTTAGTGCAGATAGCCCATGTTTTTTCTATAATTTATTTACTTGGCCAATACTGCCAGTAGCCTTTTGGCTGCCAAGGCAGGAGTGTACAAAGCAGTGAAATAATCCATTTTGCAAACTGCGTGCACAGAAGAGGAACAAGAGATAAATTAGACATATAACACAAATATGCAGAATATTCAAAGAACAGCGACAAAAACAAAAAAAGAAATATTACTGAATTCTGTAATGTGTGAGGAACGAGTTCGTAACAGTAGGATTGGGCATGTAAATGACAAAGTTAACACTGGAAAAAAGTATAAGACAGGCGCAGCGCTAGTAGCTTATGTAGAACAAAAAAAGGCAATGAAGTCATATATGTAAAAACTGCTCTCGATGGCGTCAACACAAAAAATACACGAGCAGGGGAAATCCAGGCGGAGAAAAAAACAGCAGCGACAACAGCAAACATGTCTGAATTTATAATATTGAATTAAACACTAGAATTAAACATAATTCTGTAATTGTAATTAATTATTCAACTTGAGAATTACCATTCCCTTCATTAAAAATGTAAATGAAAGTCTTGCAGGCATCTACTAACGACGTCTACCTGCGGTGTTGTCAGCAACGTACTAATTGGGTGCTCATTTTTTCTTGATATAGAAACCTCGCGAAATATGAAAAAAAATTCCCCCGCATTTCCCCGTGGGGGAGAATGTGAAAGTGCGAATGCACGGTTGTCGGCCCGCTTGCGGCGCTTGCGCTCGGCCCCCGCAGCCCACCGCCTCGCCGCCTTCTCTTCCATCTCTTCCATCGGGTTTGTAGTATCACGTGTACACCACGCAGTTATCAAGCCGCTATAACGCCGCTGAGTCGCCAACGCACGCCGCTGACGACGTAGTTTGAATGCGTTAAAGATATAAGGCGCGTCAACACTGATATCACCGTCGCGCCCGTGGCTTGATCGGTAGAGCGTCGCGCTGCGACCGCCAAGTCCGCGGATCGAAACCTGGCGCCGGATGCTGTTTCTTTATAGAGGAGCACTGCGGACGCCGACGCCGCCGCCGGCGGTGGATGGTTTGGGGTCGCTTATAAAGTGTATTAATTTGGGTCCAATCGATGGGGTGACGGTGGTTGAACTGCGAAGGTGTAAGTGACACCCACAACGATTACCCATGCGGCGTCACTTGAATTCACACGGGTGGCTCTATATAGCGTAAAACCGGAGACTATCAGCCGTTACCTGGGGTTTGCCGGGGCGGCGTCGCGAACGCCGTATCGCCGGCCACGGCAGGGCGTCTGCAGCAGACGCCGCCGCTCTAGCCCGGCCGTGTGTCGGGAGAAAAAACGAAGAGGAGCGTCTTTCCAAGGCTCAAGAAAAAGGCGGCACACGCGACTGTGGCGTTACATCTCTCACTGCTTCCCCTTAATCTTGTTTCATGTGTCGCCTCTAATCAGGCCCGACACCTCCTCAGACGCTGAATATAAAACCCCCCTCTGTCTACCCCATCTCCACGTGTGGGCGCAGCCTAGTCGGGAAACCGACGGGCTCTCGCGCCGCTTATTTTCGGGCCCAGGTTCAATCTCCAGCGGTGACAGTGGTTTGTGTAGCCTGGATATTGCCAGTAGTAGCCTGGGATGTTTCTTTGTGTAGCAGGTAGTAGACTGGGAATATTCTGCTGTGCGGACACGAAAAAAACTGGCAGTGGCTTAGCTAGACAATGCCAGGATATACGTAGTTTGAGCTAAGTTTCAGCTGGTTATCCTTTACTTTCCTGATTGTCGAGGATTACCTTATCATGCTTACTGCTGCTTCAATGACACACACACGGTATACGCAATATGTGACACACGTGTATGTATCAAGCGGCTCCGGCGCAGCGTCCCCAATCGCCCCAAATCTAAGCTGGTTGCACAAGCGCACTCTGGTGTTGCTGCGACGCACAAGCCATTCGTTCCCCACCCGGCCACCCCTCGCATGATCATCAAGTGACTGGGCCGCCACGTGCGGAACGGAGGTCGGCAAATACGCGGGGCGCGTGGGGTGTGTGAGGGACGCCGGGCAGCGAGCAACGTTCTCTGCGGCGTGCGACGTCACTTCTACTCGCGCATGCGCAGCATGGCTCTTCAGGAGCCTCGCGAAACTTCTCAACCTCGGCCAGTGTAGCTCACGCTACACTGCTGCTTCGTAGTAAAAATACCTCGTGACGGCGGTCCCTCCCGCGATATAGTTACTGTATGCAGCTCCCCTAGGATAGCAGAGCTGCGCGGCCATCCGTCATCTGGAGTTGTGAAGTCGTTCAGGAAAGCTACACGTCACGCGCTTAGGAGACGCAGCCGGACCACCACGGCAGTGGACGCAGAAGAGGGGAGGAGGGAGCGCATGTGTGTGCCAGCAGCTGCGGTGGAACGAGGCTGCGCAGATACTGCAGGCTGCGTGCAACCTGCTTATGAGCTGAACGGCCGCTGCCGCTCAGTGCGCAATAAAAACTTCGCAATAGTACGCAATAAAAACTTCTCAGGAAATACCGTACGCAGATGTCCGATCCGTTGCCTCCGAATGCCTCAATGACACCTTAGTGATAGAAACAGTACTTCCCGAGTAGGATATTTAATTACAATTACCTACTTAAATCTCATAGACAAAATATTACTAGCGACTGCTTCAGTGTGCTGCAACTAGGTTTTCTTCACTAGGTTTTCTTCGAGTAACGCCATCGCTTTTTTAACACTTCGCTGCATTATAGCTGGGACTCCCTGTATTTTCGTTGCTTTTTCTGATACTAAACACACACACTACTCGCTCAATGTGTTGAGTCTATGTGGAAGGGGGTGGTATCATCGTGTGTGCGGTCGGTTTCTCTGCTATCTTTCTTCAGAAAAGTTATAGATCGAGAATTGTTCGTAAGTTCATGTCGACAGTCACTTCTAGAGTATACTTGGGCAGTTCTTGCGATAGTGAAGCCTGATTTGATGAAGCAATTACTATGTATGTGTGAAACGTTGGCTCGGGCGTTTGAAACACAAATTTGCGCCACGCGTACTACGTCATGTCCGGATTAAATGAACTTAACTCTAACGTTAGTCATCGCTTATTCGAACGCCGTTGATCAACATCCGTTCAGTCACCCAACCGCTCGTTCTGTGCCATAAGGTGTTTGCTTGGTTAGGCGAGGCGAGAACCAGTTTGCTTTTGAAACAGGAGTTCTGGGGGCACGTTTGACAAAGAAGCTCGTCACCGGCATAGGCATAAGGTATGCCATACTTTTTTTTTTCGGTACCCGCTACAAGTTATTCCACTTGCAGCGGACGTGTGCAGGACCTGCCCACGCAAATTCCTTCCGTCCAAGCTATCTACGCGGAACCAAGCACAAAGGTAAGGGAGTTCTTTTACTTAATTGTGAATACTTGCTACATGTATTTTAACACGAAAGCGTTTTATTCTGGGATACAGAAACATTTCAGTGACGCCACATCCGCCACATAATTTACGCCAGTACATCGAAGCAAGGAGCCTGTAAAGGGTGACCCCTGCACATGGGGTCTTTTTGCGGGCAAGGAACCTTTAGAACCCAAGAGTACGTTATAGTTAGGGTTGTTAGTTTTAGGGCTTTATATGTTAACACAAAAGTGTTTTAGGCCGGGATGCACCAAGATTTCACTGACGTCATATCCGTCATTGAAAAGACGCCAGTACACCTTTGCCGAAGCGACCTGGCAGCAGGACGTCGCTCGGCAAGCACACCCACAAGACAGCCGCCGAACCGCAAATCATGCTCAGCTGCGCATTTCACTGCACATTTAACTTCCGTGTTTTACTGATTCCTGTGATAGAGGAATCAACCACAATGATTTTTCCCAGCTTCCAAATCAATGAGCTACACACGGAGACGGAAAGGCCTGGCTCAAGCACAACACATACTGCGGCTGGGCGAGGCCCCTTCAGACGCCACGCTGCTCGTCCTCTCCATCTCCAGTAAAGGGACTCGATTCGGCGAGTGCCGGGTGACTACCATAAGGCTACCCGACGGATCATTACCAACTGGTAGCTGTCCGGCATTTTCAACGCCCTTTCCAACAAGGGGATCCAGGAGCAATGCAACGCACACTGCTTGAGCATCACAAGAACCGCTGATACGATGCCGGTGATTGCTTTCCACTTTTAGTTTTTTTCTCGTGATCCTACGCACCCCGTTTCTTATTCTATATTCTGCTGTCGGCTACCCTTCGTTTTTTTATGCAGTGTTATTGTACCCAGTTTTTTTGTGTAATCACATTAATTTTTTTGCATCTTTGCTACCGAAGTTGTTTTCGTACATAAATTTGTTTTTACGCGTCCCCTTTGTTTTTGTATAATCTGCTGCCACCTACCATTTGCTTTTGTCGTATTCAGTTTGATTGTACTCAGTTTTTCTGGTCGTAATATTTTTTTCCATGCATATTTGCCACACCAGTTTAGTCTGTACTGCTCTCTGTTTGTGTCTGTCACTGCATCACCACTGCCCAGAGAAAACATGGTTGCGTGTCCATTTTGTGAAGTACACCAGGTACGAGCGAGCTTTCCCGATGTTGCTGCCTTGGAGGAGCACGTTCAGCGAAAGCATAATGCCCAAGCTTTGGTCTGCAGCCCTTTTTACCGATTCGAAACCGCTTTTGAAAACTAGGTCGCACGCTACATGCTAGCTATCGCCGACAACGATGCGGAAGCATTCGATGTCTCGACACTGTTTGAGACGCACAGGCCTGCAATGGAAGACACACTCGATCACTTTGGTTTACCGGTCCGTTTTTTTGTCACTCTGCGTGTAGACCTAACAAAAATTCAGGACGATGACGAGTTCGCCGTCTTTAATCACTATCTACATTCTCACGTCCGAACAGTGTGGACTCTGGGTGAAGCAAGACGTGCCTTGGAAAGAGCATGCGAAGAGTTATCTGCTAGGTTGGAAAATTATCAGGAACGCGCATCGGGGTTGGCGGTGGCGGGCATCCACGCATGCGAAATTCACGTTGGTAGACTGGGTCTCTCGCGGGTTGGTTGCGCAGGTGTCGACCTGCCTGAAGAGCTTCGCAATAAGCGCTGCCTATTAAACGTCCGCGATCAGCTACGTGATGACGAGAAGGACAAGTGCTTCATGTTTTCGGTTCTCGCCGGTCTGCATCCGGCCACCGGATACAAACGCCTGCGGGCATCCTCTTACAGAGATAAAGCCCCTCTGTACAAATGGAATGTTTCCTTTCCCGTCTCATTTCCCCGTGACGTCAAAATTTTTGAAGAGGACAATGACGTTTCTGTCAATGTATTCGGCTATGATCTGGAGGGCCACTTTGTTTATCCACTTAAAATTGTAAATGAGGAAAAGCAAAAGCACGTTGACCTCCTGCTCATCAACGATCACTTTGTCCTGATTAGTGACTTCTCGAAGCTGTTTCCGGACCACCGCTCGCTGCGGAAACGCTGCAAGCGCTGTATGCAGGGCTTCCAGAAGCAGAGCACGTTAGAAAAGCACTTGAGTTACTGTAGGGATAAGAAGCCGGCCAGAATTACCTACCCGAAACCTGGCGAAATTCTCAAATTTCACAGCCCTTACCAGACTGAACAATTTCCGTTTTTCGGCGTGTTTGACTTTGAGGCTCTCCTAGAGTCTGGTAAGGACCGAAGACACGTGCCTTCGTCGTGCTGCCTTCTTATCGTGCGTACAAGTGATGGTAAAATTGTTGACGAGTTCCTTTACCGAGGCCCTGACTGCGTTCAACAATTCATTCAAAAACTCAACAAAGTAGCCATAACTCTTCCCGAAGAAGTCAGGGCACTCAATCACCCTATCACGATGACTTCTTCAGACACCGAGCAGCATGAATCGGCTACCCATTGTGCGGAGTGCAAGGAACCATTCACCAAAAAAATCAAGGTTAGGGATCATGACCACGCCACGGGCGCCTTTAGAGCGAGCCTCTGTCAGAGATGTAACCTCTTGCGCAGTAAAAGATCATCTCTTCCCCTCATCTGTCATAATCTATCGTACGACATCTCTTTCATTCTGCCCTTTGCTCATCTGTTTACCTGTGGCAAGATCGAAATGTTAGGACGTTCTTGTCAAAAATTTAAGAAGGTACAAATCGGTCCGTTGCAGATGATCGACTCATTGGCCTTCTTGAACGCAAGTCTCGACACGCTGGTACAAAATTTAAAGTCAAAGGGGACCGAATTCTTTGGCTGCCTTAGATCACAGTATCCGCAAGATTATCCCCTTCTTCTGGGCAAAAACCCGATGTGCTACGATTACCTGGACAACTTTTCTCGGTACGATGAACCAGAACTGCCGGCCAGGGAATCATTTTACAATCGGCTCCACGACGAACACTTGTCCGAGGAGGACTACGCACACGCGCAACGGGTGTTCTCGACCTTCAAGTGCAAGACGCTCGGTGATTACAGTGACTTGTACATGAAGGTCGACTGCCTCCTCCTAAGTGATGTCATGGTGAATTTCCGGCAATACACATATGACACACACGGCCTCGATCCGCTTCATTTTGTTAGCTTGCCATCACTGGGCTGGGCGTGCGCTCTAAAAATGTCCAACATTCATTTGGAGCTTCTGTCCGACCCAAACCAGTTTTTATTTTTTGAGAAAGGACTGCGCGGAGGCGTGTGCCAGGCATCAGCCCGTCATGTTGAGACCAACGATCCTGAAAGCTCAAATTTTGACCCTGAGCAAAAAATCTCACGCATTCTCTCCTTTGACGCAAATGGTCTCTACGCTTTCTGCATGCAGCAGCCGCTCCCGTATGCCAACTTCCGCTTCCTTTCCGAAGAGGAAGTGTCGAGCTTTGATTTGGACCTGGCGGTGCAGGACACACAGCAGGGTTTTGTGTTAGAAGTGGATCTTGAATACCCTCCAGAGTTGCATCCGTCTCACTCTAGCTTTCCTCTCGCTCCCGAGAAACGTGTTGTCTCCTACGAGCTTTTGTCGCCCTATCAGAAACAACTGGTGGAGCTTTTTGGGCTTCCACGCGACGCTTCGGAGACAAAGCTCTTGCTTACGCTGTTGGACAAGGAAAAGTACATTTGTTATCATGAAAATTTGAAACTGTACGTTGATCTGGGAATGAAGGTGAAGAAAATTCACCAAATTATGGCATTTTCTCAGAAGCCGTTCCTGCGGGATTTTATCGAACAAAATCACACCATTCGGCAGCAGGCTACCAACGCGTTTCAAAAGAACCTCTCAAAATTGTTCATGAACTCGGTGTACGGTAAGACGCTGCAAAACGTCCGGCGTTTTACCGAGCTCCGCCTTTGCACAAGCAAAGAGCAGTTTTCCAAGGCTTTCCAAAAGCCCACCCTCCTCCAGTTTCGCATACTGAGCGAGGATGTGGCGCTGTGCCAGTCTGCTTATACCTCTTTACAGTTGAAGCAACCTCTCTATCTTGGCTTTGTCATTCTTGAACTTTCAAAACTGCACATGTACCGAATGTTCTATCACAAAGTCCGTCCCGCACTGCCCGACGCAAGCGTGGTGTACACGGACACTGATTCCCTGTACCTCCACCTGAAAGGTCCCGACATTGACTCCAAGCTTGCATCCCTTTCCTCTGACTTGGACACGTCCTCCTACCCCAGTGACCACCCGCTCTTCTCGACACAGAACCAGATGCGTCTCGGAGCATTCAAAAACGAAATTCCAAACGACACCATTCTCGGATTTGTAGCACTCAAGCCAAAGTTGTACAGTCTAAAATTAAAATCGGAAACCGTTTATAATCGAGCCAAAGGCGTCAAAAAATGCGCCACGAGGAAGTTGACGTACGAATTGTACGTAAGCTGCTTGCAAACAAGCAGCCGCCATTCGGTGCTCCAGGACAGCATCGTCCGAAAAAACAATGCAAATTTCTCAGTAACCTCACACAAAATCGCTCTAAACCCATTCAGCAATAAAAGATTCATCCTCGATGACGCTATCACGAGCTTCCCCTTTGGCTACAACCCTCCCGACTGCACGAAGTGTAAATGTTGTAAATATTGTATCGAACACTGGAGATGAGCCTGCTACGTATAACGTATTTGTATATAGTTTGATTATCCCAATAGGAAATATATATGATTCCATAACGACCTTCCGCCTTGGCTGCAGCCCTCCCGACTCATGTGTGTATATATGTACCAAGTGTAAATATTGTTAACATTGTGTACAATAGTGCAGGTAAACCTTGTATATGTATCCTATTTACATATAGTTTGATTATACAAAGAGCATAACTTTATATGATGCTATAACGAGCTCCATTTGCCCGCTTTTGTTACAACACTCCTGGCTAATGTGTGTAATACGTACAAACTATAAATATGGTAAATATTGTATAAAGCAGTTTTAATGTTTCTTCTACATATATGTTATTTCAACATAATCTGGTGAACCCTGAAGGAAAAAATATATATTTTGCACACTACCACGTTGTCTGTCTTTGACTCTGAATGAAGACACTTTTTTTCACTGCGCCTATTGGGAAATACAAATCATGTAGCAGCGCACACTGTACTCCTTCTTCACCAGTACGGGTATTGGAGAGAAAACTTTTGCATTAACCCTTGCTTTTCAACCTGGCCCTCTTACCCCTGCCAAGGCTATTAGTGCAGATCGAAGGAATTGACCACGCCTTCTACGCAGATGACGTTATGGTATGGACGACAAGAGCCGGATCTGAAGGGTGGATGGAGGAAACACTACAACAAACAGCCATGACTGTACACGAATACGCCAAATCGTGTGGCCTGAGCTGCGCACCGCAGAAGTCCGAGCTCTTGCTCGTCCAACCGGGTGTTAACAACAAGACAAGATTCAGTATCACTGTCCAAATCGATGGAGTTGAAGTAAAGCCAACCCTACAGTGTCGTATACTGGGATTGACGCTACGGAACGACGGAAAAGCAGACGCAGCGATCGCTAAAGTCCGGACAACGACCGAGCAAGTGCTGGGTATGCTCTGGCGAGTAGCAAACCGCAACCGTAGCAATAAAGGTAGACGACGCCATCCTTGCAGTACGGGCCTTCGTCATCTCGCAGATTGCGTATTCAGCACCGTACCTTTAGATGACGTGGACACAGCGAGATGCACTAAACGTACTAATACGAAAGGCAATGAAACAGGCTCTGGGACTCCCCATATCCTCATCAACAAAGTGCTTGTATCAGATGGGGGTCCACAACACCATCGACGAACTTGTGGAGGCGCACCTTTGTAGTCAGAGAGTACGGCTTAGTCAGACCGAGCATTGAAGACAGGTATTCCAGAAGTTGGGTGGACAGTTGAACCCACACTAACGACAAGTAAACTACCAGAAAAATGGCGGGAAGCGCTCACATCGAAGCCTCTGCCAAGAAACATGGCACCGGGAGTAGACGACGACAGACGAAAAGCCGGGACAACAGCTCTAGCGCGAAGATTGGGGGGAAACTCCCGCGTCCTCTACGCAGACGCATCCCTCCAGAAGGGCAGCGACCGGGCGGCGGCGGTTGTGACAACTAGAGACCGACTGGTCGTCTCGGCTTCGACGAGGACCAGGGAATCCCCTACTGCGGAAGAAGTGGCCAAAGCCTTGGCGCCCGTACAACCCGGCGTCGAGGTTGTGGTGACGGATAGCAAGAAGGCATATAGCAGCTACCGAAAGGGCTCCATCTCCTCCTCGGCACTAGCGATCGTAAACAAGGAGGAGCCACCGGGACAAGCCGTCGAGCTCGTGTGGACCCCGGCTCACTCCTCACTAGTTGGCAACACCATCGCTGACTACCACGCCCGAGAGATGACACGCCGGGCACACGAGCAGTCAAGCGGAGGGGAGGACTACCCGACCCGGTCACGAGCTACACAGACATCACACAGATTTACAGAGAGAATGGGTGTACACTACCAGAGAGAGAGAGAGAGAGAGAAACAACTTTCGCTGAGCCCATTTCAGGTGACGCTCGCAGGCGTCAGACGGGGTGGAACCCTAGTCACGAGTCCCATATGAGTCCAATAGCTCCTGGCCCCTGGACGCGAGCTCTTGCTGCGTCGACAGGTCGGGGCTGGACATCAAGATCTCCCATCGCTCGGGTAGGGGGGGGAAGGGGAAGGGGAGGGAAGGTAGAGGATTCTTGAGCTCAGTACACTCCGCCAGTATGGCGGCAGGGTGCCTTCCGTCTTTTTGCAGAACGGGCAGATGCGATCGTGTTCTGCCGGGAACATCTTGTTCAATAAAGCTGGGTGCGCCAGTGACCCCGCTTGTGCGCGGCGCACTATTGTTTGTTGCTTGCGGTCGAGTTGCTGGTGCGGCACGGGAAGCCTGCACCTGGCGCTCCTGTACAGCGTGGTAATCTCGCGGTAGCTCGTAGCTCGTGACTGGGTGCGGTAGCTCCGACTCGTCCTCGGCCCGGTCTGCTAGTTCGCGGGCGTAGTGGTCGGCGAGGGCGTTGCCTTCCACTGTCGAGTGTGCCGGAACCCACACGAGCTCTACGTCTCGTCCCGGTGGGCTGCGCTTTGCGAGAATCGCCATGGCCGCGTGGGAGACGATCCCCTTGCGGTAGTTGCCGTAAGCCGTCTTGGAATCAGTGACGATCGTATGCACGTCTCCGTGCGTGAGGGCGAGAGCGATGGCCATCTCTTCTGCTTGGCTGGCATCTGTCGTCCGTAGCGACGCGCTGGTCACCAGCTTGTCGATGGTCGTGACGCGGCCACTGCTTTGCTGCTGTGCTGGGGAAGTGAGGCGTCCACGTAGAGGACCCGGGGGTCTGCTTCCAGCTGTCGGGCGAGTGCCTGTGCCCGCGCGGCACGCCTCTCGTCGTTCCTGCCGGCCTGCATATTGCGCGGCAGGGGCTTGGTCTTGAGCACTTCCCTCCACGGCGGAGGTAGAGGGTGCTTGGGTATCTGTGGTTCGATGGGCCAACCAATCTTCCGAAGGACTGCTCGGCCGTGCTCAGTCTGGCTCAGTCGCACTCTCTGGTTGGAACGATGAGCCTCTATGAGCTCGTCTACCGTATTATGTGCCCCCATGTCCAGCAGCTTCTGCGTAGACGAGTACTGGGGCAGGCCCATAGCCGTCTTGGTGGCTTTCCTTACGATCGTGTCTAGCGTGTTCCTGTTCGCCTTCGTTAGCTGGAGATACGGGGCCGAGTAGGTGATGCGAGACACGATGAACGCTCTGACCAGGCGGAAGGCGTCGTCTTCTTTAAGTCCTCTGTTCCGGTTCGCAACGCGTCGGATCATTCCGGTGACCTGTTCGGAGGCCATCTTGATCTTAGCGACGGCCGCTGCCGCCTTGCCGTCTCGTTGTCGGAACATACCGAGGATGCGGAGCTGCTGCGTGGGCTTGACGTCTACGCCGTCGATGGTAACGACCACGTTCGGCTCGGCATCGTTCTTGCGTCTTCTGGGCTGCACGATGAGGAGCTCCGACTTCTGGGGTGCGCAGCACAACCCGCAGGTCTTGGCGTATTCGTGGACCGTCGTTGCCGCCCTCTGCAGGACCTCCTCCGTCCAGGCTTCGGATCCCGCGGACTCGTCCACCACCGTAATGTCGTCGGCGTAGAACGCGTGGTCCACGCCGTCGATCTGTTTGAGTAGACTTGGCAGCGGGAGGAGGGCCAGGTTGAATAGCAGGGGCGACAGGACGGAACCCTGTGGGGTGCCGCAGTCTCCCAGTTCTATCGGGTCCGACTTCTCTCCTCCAATCTGTATGACCGCCATGCGCTTGCTCAGGAAATCCTTAACGTAGCCGAACGTGCGTTGGCCACATCCCGTCTTCTTGAGGTTACCGAGAACGCTCGCGTGGGACACTACCAGAGCCTCACCGTTCACTAACATAAAAACTGCAAACAATACTACGAAGAATACACGCAGGGTCATTAGTACATCCAACAATGCTACATAAAATGTTTCCAAATCGTTATGATGACACATGCCCATTCTGCAAACAAGAAAGACGCACTCTGCGTCACGTCATTGCTGAGTGCACGTCCCTCAAGATCCCCATCCCACAGATTTCGCCCCCATCACCACCTACCTTTCTCACCTCACAGAACCCTTTACCCAAAGAGCGATGGGATATCTTGCAGTCCAGCCCTACCGTGCCCACCCACTTAGCCCTCGTGGCTCGGGGCCTGGAGGTGCTGGAAGCATACGGTCCGCGAGAATAGGGGACCGCCACATCGGCCGCCTTGATGGTGACCCCTCTATGGGCTCAAATAAAGTTCAACCAACCAACCAACCTCACTCAGCTCCTGACCCCAGTGTAGTCGAGCCGCAAGGTAAAGGAAATGCAATCCGCAGGTTTCTGGATAGTTGGCCGGCGAATCGGTATTACTGAAGGAAAAATTCTCCCATGCGGAGATAAAGTCGTACATCCATTGATGATGTGGCACATTCAAGGCTATCAAAATACGTGATGACGCGGTAAGAAAAAAAACACCCAATTCTGGCCTGACTTCTGCCTTGAAATCGAGGTTGACAATGTACAGTCATGGACAAATTCAATGTGAACATGAAAATGTGAACCACCACACAGAAACAGCGCAATTTCATTTCTTTAGAGTGAAACAGACGCAGGGCTTCATTAGAGTAACAAAAAGTTGCATAATGTGGCTTTCCAAGTATATCAATGGTACACCATTATTTGACCTCCACGAACAGTATTATTCAATTTGTGTGTTCTGGTTTATATTTTCGCGTTCGCATTTCGATTGTCTATGACGGTACACGCACGACTCCGCTTTCTCTCGCACAATTTATGCGTGCGAGATAGAGCTGCGAAACACGCTACGCGTGCCGGGGTGTTGCGCAAAGCGAGTATAGAGATCCATTTCTATCATGTTTAGTTGACCTGGCTATGCTTCTTCACTTCGAGCACTCGCGGAGATTCTGAGAGAAGCAGAAGAACGCAGATCGCTTTGCTCAGGCTTCGAACAAAATGTAGCGTAAACCTTGCTTTGGGGCTCGCGTTAGATCGTCATCTTTGGCCGAGAGGGGGTAATGAAGCATAACGCTGTGTAGCTCGTGCGCGCCCGGTGACCTTTGAGGGAAGGTCAGTTAAGATAGTGCGTACAGATCCCTAGGAAAGTCAACCTAACAGCCATTCTCAGGCTACCAACTTATACCATATCTCTTTTAACCAAAATGTTAGGAACTTGAACGGTGTTTTTGGCAGTCACCTTGATAGCTGCTCGCTTTGACAATAAGTACGGTAAGCATGAAAGGCAGCGCAGTTGTATAGAGATTGTTGACCAACAGCTGAGCATTATTTGACGAACATGTAAACATTTTTATTCAGTAACACATTACAAATAGGAAGAGGGAGTATGTTGAAGACGAGTTTCAATGCCCACTAGTACATTTGGCAAGATATTGACCATCCATACGTCGAGTGCACATTTCACAATATCCAGCGTGTATTGCTATGTAACAGTTTTTGTTTTTTTTTAGTTGGCGGAAATCATCGGTTGTTGGCGAAACACGAGCCTCGGATTTATTCCAGTTAGCAGAAAACCTGTTTAAGCGGCGAGGTCGATAAAGAGGGTTGCGTACATATGTAACAACCTGGATCCTTCGAGCATTTTAATCAATTCTATCTTTTGGCCTAGTCAGCAAGTACGTCTAGTCTATCCGAGGATCCCGGGCGTACAGGTTGGAAAGTTGTCACGCGTCTCGACCGGCAGAGAAGAAGGAAATGGGAAACAAGGCCAGGTTAACAAAAGACATTTATGACACTGCAAAGCTCAAAGAAAACACTACCGAGTTAATAAAACCATACACGAGATAAAGCTATCGAACTGTCGACGATGAAATATACACAATGTCCTAAGACACTTCTCCCTAACAGCCACAACTATGTCCCGGAACGCTGCATCAGGTGAGGCTTACATATTTCGGGGGTGTTGACTTATGGATCTGGTGGTTGACGTAAGCAGCCCCTAAGAGCTGGTACCCGCGTGCCGTCGTCGGGATGTTGGGTGGCTAGCGTGGAGAGCCTGTTACTCCAGAGGACCTTGCCGTTATCGGGACCGTCGTAGCAGAGGACGACGATACGATGCTGACCGCAGACACGCGCCCGTCGCCGCTGGAGCCGCCAAGGCGTGGGTTGGCGCAGCGTCGGGAGACCGGAGCCGAAGCGTCGTCGGCCCGCTCCCGTCCAGGCTTGTGTGGCGACGTCGGTGCCCTGGGTAGCGTCACCCCAGGCTTCGCTCTTCTGGAGCCCGATGTCTTCTTCCGCCCCTGCCTCGATCTCTCCTCATCCTCCTCTTCCTCCACCTTGTTTTCTCTGGCGTCATTGCGGGGTTGACCTCGACTCATGACAATACCCCCCTCTTTAAGAGTTTTTCCTAAAAAAAACTTCTCACCAACCTCCCCCGGGAAGACCAGGAGTCACTACGTCCACAACCACTGTTCACTTATCACTCAGTATTTGTTCACCGTCACATTGTTCTGCCTCACATTGTTCACCATCACGCACTCACTGTTCACCATCGGCGTCACCATGGTTCACCATCACTTTTTTATCACCGTGCACTTCACTGATATCGCGCACTATTCACGTTCTGTCCACACAATGGTCAGTAATGTCCCAAACAACCTACCACCGTCTCTCTCACACCACGTTACTCATACCGTTCGATGACACTAGATCATCCCCATGAACACTTCTCTAAATATACCATAATTCACAATGACACACGGGTATGCTATTTCGAAACTATCTTCTTTGTAAACACCACTGTAACGACTAATTTACCTCTCTATACATCCCCCAGTGCTTCTATAACTTAATATACTGCACCCAGTAGTGCACTACAACACAAAGTTGTCTTCCCACAAAAGTTGTCGCCATGTTTGAAGCCTACTGTTATGGGAATCCCGTTTCATTTTAACTTTTTTCCGCCGCGTTCATTCAGAACCTTTGGATACACTGTCACTTAGATTTTCACAATGCGTCCCCGTTCCTTCATCGACATGCGTACAGCCCGAACACTTGCTAACCGGTACTTTTCGAATGCTATGCTTCTGTGCTCTACCAGGCAGACACCTGAGCCACTGTGCCTCCTCCAGCTTCTCGCTCGTTTGAAAAGAGCTGGCCCTTTCGTTCAATGCCATGCTTTCGAACTTGCTTACTCAGTGCTTGCAAGCCTTCTTTGCATTGCGTCAATGGCCCATGGATTAGATACCGGTCAAACGCGTGAAGTCGGTGCTCTTGCACGACTCTAGACAACTCGGTCCCAGGGCGCTGCCCTACTAGGTCATAAAAAATGGTACTCTGCTGTTCTGTTTCGGCCTCTGTAACAACCTCTGTCCCTGAGCAGTCCACTTGATTGTCCAAAAACGTCGCTCTGTCCTGAAGGACAAAGTTCCTCTCCGCAGCCATACGCACTTCTGAAGGAACCTTACTACACCCTTCTGGCGTGGTACTGTTCACGAAGGCATGCGGAGAGGCAGGCAACTGAGTCTCAGTAACGAGTATTTTGGATACTTCTAAACCACAGAAGTCAGGTGTACCGGGGGCCATCAGCCTTCCCTCTCCCGACGTATTCTCAGCATGGTGACCTCCATGCGGCTGGTTTGCTGCCGTGACATACTCATTAAGTTCATGTCCCTGCGGCTGGACTCCCACCGTACCAGAACCAGAACATTCAATGTCTGGCACTTCAAACTCGGCTTCCTCCAGAGTTAGCTGCAGAAAGCCCTTTTCGTTTTCTTCTCTATTTCGTGCGCACTCGTCACTGCATGCGATGCGCGTGTCTTGCCTTCCACGTGCGGCGAGTTCGATTCTTTCTGCTGGTTTGTAACTTTCTTGGACGAGGCGCAGCTTTGACTCTAGCCGTTGTATATCTTCTTGCAATATTGTCCTTTCTGCCTCAAACGTCTGCTGCTCTCTGCGACTCTCTTTCTCGACTATCTTAAACGCCAGCTCCTTGTTCAAACCGTGCGTTTGAACTAATGTTAGAACTTTTCCCCAATCCATTCTTCCAAGCAGCCAAGGCGCGTGACTGGGCCAGTCCTGGCAGTTATTGCGCCAGTATCCTGGCAGGCTCGCCAAATATTTTCTCACGCGTCCTGACCGGCAAAGAAGAAGGACATGGGAAAGCGAGGCAGGCTTTGCAAAACAAACATTTATCGCTAGAACACACCTATACACCCGAAGCACAGCAAACAGTTCCACACCAACTAATAAACTACCGAACACTCCACAATAAATTATCTACAATGTCAAGACAGATATACCTTCAATATCTGGATGTTTTGATATGAGGGTTCATTAGGCACAAGGCCTACCTATGTCAATGGCGCTTACGTGAGAGACACAGTATTGCAGTAAATAGATGTTGCCCCCTTGCTGTCGTAGCGATGTTATGCTACCGACGTACGTGAGTGAAGTTTGCCATTGTAGGTAATGTGTGACTCGATTCCTAGGACGTTGCCCTCGTGGTCTTGTGGCTTGATTCTAAGGCGTCACCATTGTGGGGACCGTCGTGTCGTAGGACGACGGTGCGAAGCCGCTTCCCGAATGCACGCGCCCGTCGCCGCTGGAGCCGCCAAGGCGTGGGTTGGCGCAGCGTCGGGAGACCGGAGCCGAAGCGTCGTCGGCCCGCTCCCGTCCAGGCTTGTGTGGGGACGTCGGTGCCCTGGGTAGCGTCACCCCAGGCTTCGCTCTTCTGGAGCCCGATGTCTTCTTCCGCCCCTGCCTCGATCTCTCCTCATCCTCCTCTTCCTCCACCTTGTTTTCTCTGGCGTCATTGCGGGGTTGACCTCGACTCATGACAAAAGTAGAGTGGACAGAGAACGTTCCCGCGCCCCTTCGTTGGCATTGGTAAGAATGTCGATGTAACCGCGATAGGCAAATTGTCGCGCGTGCTAAGCACCTGCCGATTCACGTAGACGAAGAGGGTGGAGTACATCGATGTGGCCAGTGCTTGACTCAGAATAACCTTGTCGGGAGTTTACGCGTCCCCAGGCAAGGCTCCGTCTTTTCTCACAATCTTGACTTACAGTTGTAGAACACTTGCACGTATATCGAGTGATATAGTCCCAGCGCGGGAATTTTGAATTCCAATAAACCGCTTGTAGTGCGTATAGTCACGGGAAGATAAATACAACCGTCAGACCCTTCACTAGTATAACGTGGGTGGGATGGAAAAAAAAAACTCCACTTCGTCGCCCGTGCACAGATATGACTGGCGATGTACGATGTAGCGCTAACACACGTGCCATGACTGCGATCAACCGGCGCACAAGCGCAGCTTTTATGAAGTGTCTAAATAATCGGGCATTCTTCTCGTCTTTGTCTTGCGCTCCCTTCAGTTTCCCGAGAGTCGGTGATGGAGCTCCTCCTGGGTCTCATTCAACCAGTGCTGTAGACTGTTTCGCAGTGCGTCCTTCAATCTTGTACCACCTTTCACTTGCCACGCCACTGGCCACGTTACGGAAATTTTTTTGCGATCCAAATATGGCGCAATGCGTGTACGTACAATGGAGCGATTCAAGAAAAATTATTGCTAAAAATCCCGAACTCGCTTGGAACACGGGCCAACAATGTAGTGCGCGAAATCTTGTTTTTCTTTACCAATTAGCGCAGTGCAGCGTGGTATAGGCCTCCTGCCCTGCATTGCTTTCTCTTGAAATGCAACACCAGCGATAGTTTACTCTAACCCGTTTTAAAGTGGATAGGTTCTCCTCACCGCCCCCCCCCCCTTTATTCACAAGTTTAACGCATATGACGAAAATGTTTCATCACTCGTTTCTGTTTATCATACCCATCGGAACCAGCCGAAAGAGGGGTGCCTACATGTCGCCCACACGCTCCTTTGTGACAATGTCCGAGAACACACAGGTATTCAACAGATGAGAGGAAGTTTTTATTGCGCTCTGCTTGAATGAATGAATTGAATCTGTCTGGTCGCCAATGCCGAGCATGTAAGAAATTTTGAGGTAATTAAGATGATCCACCTCGATTAACAGTTCTAGGCTTACCGTTTTTTTTTTGTACAGAATGTAGTTGAGAGGAATGTGTTGTGCTGCCTCCAGAAGCGCTTCATTGATGACGTTCACTAAATTAGAGGCCGATTCGTAGTATCTGGTAGGAATGCAAAAGTTCACCTGACTAAATATTAAACAATGCGCTGTTAGTTTTCCCTGCATCTCTAGGGAAGAACAATGCCGCCGGTCTTGCTGAATAGTTTCCGTAATATTCGAGGTCGAGAAGCATTCAGGTCGACAGAGATACAGCGCCCCGGCCGGCGCTTTGGCAACAGTCGGTTACGCCGGCTGCCTTACTCTATTACGTCTCCAGCAGCTCCCGCTTGAGTGAACCTCAAGGATATGGATCGCTCGTTCATTTGCTGAGCGTATTCGTGTAAGATATAACGTTGGAAAACTTTAGAATCAGCCACTCATTTCTCAGCATGCAGCGCACCCGTGGAAGAAGCGCTGCTGTGAACAGTGACATGGGTGTGGAACGCCGCCACGCTATACTACCTTCAAATTTGCTCCTTATTTTCTAGCGTGCAGCCTGGTCTAACAACGGCAGCGTTTCTGGGAACGACGCAACGGTAAACGTGACATGTGCCTGCAGCGGTGCCCCGTCCATTTCTAATTAGCCGCTCATTTCCCGGTACGTTGTGCGACGTAACAAAGGCAGCACATCCCTTGCACATGAATACCACTATGCATCTGTGCCAAAATCGGAGACATGGGACTCTAACGTGAAAGACTCAGGCAAGAACACAGTGGGGGCGGGAGCGATTTTCTTTTTACAGCTTCTGCTCCGACTGAGTTGAGAAGACCGGCTACGTCATCGGTAACGTGGCCGTGTAAGTAATTAATAAGTTGAAATCTGTGTAAATTGAAGAGTGCACCTCGCCGACGACTCAATAACGGGCGGCCCTCGGAATTAAATTCTATTATCTAAAGAGGATGCTCTGGTCACACCTAGGATAGAGCGGCGCCGCAGAGCGCTCCTTCGCTCTAGAGCCCGGCAGGGCTCCGGTAAGTGAGCCTCTCCCACTCCTACATAAATGGCGTCACCCGGTACTAATGAAAATAATGATTGGCAGCACGGCCACGCCCACATCTGGGCGGTTTAAAAGTCCCTCACACGTCCCGACGTTCCCCGCCTTACACTACTTGTGGCGTGGGTCACCAGAACTAACATGCTCACACTGGTATAGCCTTACAGTACTGACATGGAATGGGTTGGGTATAAAAAACCGGTTTTTCTTGACTCAGCTCCCCTGTCTCGGGTCCATGTGTAAGACGGCACTGTCGGACCAATGTCGGCGCGGCCAGAAATCCCGCAGAAAGTCTGCTAGCAGCCTATGTGTATATGAACAAAATTCAAAAGGAGATTCTAACACAAGCTTTCCCGAAACAAATGCATTTAGCCGTGTTCTCAGCGCATATTAGCCGAAAACTGCAGCACGTGCGCACCGACAAAAGCATGAAGGAGTGTGGCTGGAGATCTCCCGACCGTGTGACTAACCACAATTCGTTTTTTTTTTGCACGACGCTTCCAACGAAGAACCGACGTTCCTTACTCAGAGCGGTTCGTCATCGCGGGTGCTGGCTTAGCATGGGAGCGTATTCAGGTTTCCTCCGGGGCTTACCCTAGAATCCAACGCTCAAAATCCACTTAAAGCGATAAGAAAGATATGGGACGGGCGGCCGTCTGAATAGATGGCACGCCTCCGTTGGCGCTGTGCCAATACTCAGACTACCTAAACGTAGCAGTAGGAAGCGTTGGTTCTGCGTTGCATGCGGCTCTAGAGATCGAAACATGCTTGCAGGTGGGCGTGTGGAGGAGATCCCGCCGGTCCGATGCATGCCGTTTTCATTGCGGGCGCTGCATTAAGAAAAGATGCATTGAGGTGACATCTCACTAAATTATGGTTTATGTGCGGCCGACATTGCAAAAAACCCGGGCCATCTCCACTAACGTGAAACCTGGGGGAGGGGTGAAGCATGTAGCGCATAAGTGTATGCTTGGCGCCTTGACGTTTTTGACCACGGAGATGAAACCGTTGGGGGTAGAGGTATACAGCTATGCTTTAGGTCTCGTGTCTTTGAAGCACGAAGCGTTCTAGCGCTAGGCGTGGGAAAATGAGTGTCCCGGTGTGTTCTTTTAGTACGAGTTACCTTCTAGAACTAGGCGTTGGAAAACGACTGATCCGGTGTTAAAGTACCACGACTATATGATACTACGACGGCATGAGACGACGACGACATGAGACGCTGACAGCCCGAGCCACTAAAGGGCTTAGCCCCTAAAAAGGAAAGCGCTGCAGTGTTGAGATGTTCGGAAAGCGAGTGAGAAATAATCGCTGCTACTCTGCTTTTGCAGCAGCGGTGGCTCCCCTCCTTTGCGAGGCCGTTATTATCGCTGTTACAGTGGCGATTGTGCAAATTACACCAGGTGGCATACACCTCGCTACGCGCGAGTGGGGTCGGTGTTTGGTTGCCCCCGACAAGCATTATGACGGCTTACCATGCTCGCTCATTCTATGGGGGAGTTACATAGCCTCCTGCCCGAAGCCATTCCCCTGATCATGCATGTATTCCCGCTCGCCTGTTACAGCCCGTTGTTTGCGGGAATCTTCCTTCATCCCTTTGCGAGTTATCGGGCTCGACTGCCCATATCCGCAAAACAAGTTAGCCTTGTAAGTTTACGGCAACTGTAGGGATCTGCCATATTAATCACGACGCGAAACAACTGTTTGAGGTGTGTTAGTGCGCTGCAGCTGGCCTATCACTGGAACCTATTCCCTGGTTGCTCCACTTTTCCGCCGCGAGCGCTGGTTTTTCTTGTAAACGACCAGACCTAAAATTTTTGACGTAGGCTGCAATGGGCCGTTAAGCTTATGCTCCAAGTAGCTCACCGAAGAGAATCAGCAAGAGACCTCGGGCACCCAAACGGTATCCAGAAGAGCATGTAAAAGGAAGAGGAACGAGTCACCGTATACGTTGTCCTGCTACTGCTTACACGACCCAAACTCTAAAACGCGCACTTAAGAAGACGGCTCATGAATGTGTACACAACCAATGCATGTGCGTGAAGCAACCCGTTAGCGACGTCTCTTAATTTATCTACTACACCACTCCAGATAACATCAAGCCTACACTGTAAAACAATTTCTCTGCTTTATGGAACAACTTTCCGTAATTTCGAAAACACGCAGTCTGTAACACGGACTCTTTGACACTATTACGGAACTTCCGTGCAAGCTATAATGTAAAGTTTCCGTTTTCTGCTAAAAAAAATTCTGTAACCTGGAATTTTACGGAAAGTACCCGTTGTGTCAAAAAAACGATTCCTTTACTCGAATGTAAGGTGTCCGTTCTCGGGTAACCATCCCGTAACTGGTATGTATAAATCGTGGTTGCGCAGCGGCTTGAGTCACAAGGTGTCGAAAACATTCAGGCCTTCCATGCGAGCCCAGTATATATGATCATGCACGTTCACCATATGTATTGCACGCAGGCAAAGCCGGTAGCTCTGTCTGCAAAAGTTTCTTACACGTGTTGGGTTGAAAACAAATATATACAATTTATTTTTTATAAACTGAACCCTCTGCCTTGTTCTGTGGCATCACCTAAAAAAAGAAAAAAGAGGAAACACAAGAACAATTACCGACTCCAACAAATTTAAAATTTAACACTAAATTTATTTGTGTTACAACCTTCTCTGCTCCATAAATACAAACAAAAAAGGGAGTCACGGAAAAAAACTCTAGTAGACAGCTTGACAAGGCCGCAGCCCCCTTTCTACTCAACAACAGCGTCGTGAAAAAGCGAACACAGTTATAACAAAGACAACCAAAAAAAAAGAATAAAGAGCTTCCAGTACTACATTTCTTTGCATCACACGTAGTTCCCGTTATCTTCAACGGCTGCACAAAACTAAGCAAACAAGAACGCGAGAAAAAGAGAGAAAAAAAGGCTAACCCACATTTTGCTACACATGGCTTCGAACATGTGCGGACATGTGCTTCGAGTTGATGCTTCGAACATGTGCAGACATAAAAATCAGCACACTCAAACATATTTAAATAAGAAGCCAGAGTATTCAGTAACCCATCTTTCCCAATATTCAAACGGGCTGTAAAGGCCACCCATGGTTCTGTATTCCTTAAAAGGCAGTTTTGTTTGTCGAAACTGAGCCAAATTCCGCATATGGTTTATATTAGTGTTTCTACTTTAAATGGGGCATGAAGGCAGAATGCAAGTTCTGGTTCATTTGAATGCATCGTTAGAATAACACTGACGTTTAACACAAACTTCACTCACATAAGCTTTATAAGTAGGAAAAAGACAATGGTTATCTGACCCACTAGCTAATTTCCTGCACTAGAACCTATGACGTATTATGGGCAGCTGTGCGATTGGCTGAGGCCTCAAAAGCAAACACAAGTTAGGCCAGGCTTATAAGCTTGCAGAATGAGCTTATTATACCTAAATAAATGCATATTCTTTATACACCAGTAAGAATAGTGGGGCTAAACAACTGAAGCTACAAAACTACGCTGTCGACACTCGCTCTTTTGAGTGGACTTGTACCTGGTTTATTTTCTGCGGTTGACAGAATCGTTTTGTGAAAAAAGTGACTATGCTTGATAAACAGTGTCACAAAAACAATGTCGCTTATTCCAATTGGTCCGTGTCATGTGAGGCAACCCCAAAGCGCCGGACTGCGCTCTGCAGCTCTAACAAGCACAATGCGAGCGGTACTCACTGGCGCTTCTCGTACACGCAAATATACAAGCAGCAGTCTGTACTGCATCTACTATGCTTGTTATAGCTGCACAACGAAGTGGATTGTCTTAGGTGACCCTGTTCGCCGAGCCTACCCAATGTTTCACAAAACGGTACTGTCAGCGGTAACAAAAATATCCAGATGTAAATCTGGTCGTCAAAACCAGGCGGGTGTGGACAGTGGTCCTGAGTGGTATTTGGGTGCAACCTACAAGGACTGGCAGTGAACAACGCTTTCCACTGTGCACTGCAGCACTAGTCAGCCTACTAATGTTAGCTTAAATACTGGCCCTAGATAGATAATCTCAGACGTCATGAAACACACGATTCAGCTGGAAAATCAATAGTTGGCTTAAAGGGGCCGCGAAGAGAAAATGCATTTGTCATTGCTTCATATTTGTCTGCTGTGCGACCTATTAAAAACGTGAATTTCAAATATTTCACAATTATTTGCTTCCGGAATTTAGATTCGTCTTTGACATCCTCGTTTTGAGGCGCATCGCAAGCGACCATGCGCGCATCGTCAGTCGGCAGCGCAACCAGCACATTGGCGTCACAGTAAGAAGTTAAAAACATTTTTGGTGATATTGTTCTGCCTAGTGCAAACCCGATATTTTTAAAATAATGCATCCTTTATTCGTTGCCATAAACCGTTTTCTATCGACGTGACCGGTGTCGCGACCGCTAAAGTATCTGGCAACCATTGTAGCAGAGCCCTGATCTACTGGCTGTTTGAACGATTTGTAGCCAGTTTCCCTGCTGAACTTCACGTTGTTTTGCCGAATTGTCTTTGGAATAATACATTTTTTGTATCGCATGACACAAAACCATTCAAGCAAAAAAAATTCCCCGCGTCCAATTTGAACTAGCGGCCACCGGGCCAGCCCAACATTACGGCCAGCCTGCGTTGAAGTCACTACCGATGCGAGAAGAGCATGCAGCAGAAACCTGCGGCATAAAAGCTGCTTCGAATTTGTAACAGAGCACTCTGGTGTGTTTTCATAACTTTTAATCAATCCAGAGCTTTATCCGCGAACTTACTGTTGAACGTTTCTGCAGTAATCCAAAGGAGAGCATATCCAATCAACGAAACGATGTTAACAGTATTTTTTGTTGGATCAAACCGGAAAGCAATCGAACTTCGTGACGGTGGAACTCGGCAACTCGGCACTACTGAGCACTCGGTGACTCGGATTGTCACTAGTTATTTTTGCGATTGACGAGCAAATGACGGGGTAGTTTTAAGTTCAGGCTACCCGAAGTTCCTTCGATAAGCGTGTTTATGTAGTAAATGCTCATTTTAAGGTTTCGGTCAATTATCTCGTCAGGCCAGAGGTTTCATGTTTCCGCAACTTACTTTACAGGCTACGTGAGACAGACATCGGCAGTTTGGACTGGTGCGAAACAGAGTAAACAGTCCACAAACACCCAGTTTATTTTAAACGTGGCTACTACTGCCTACGCCACTCACTCGCGTTGTTAACTGAAACTTCGACCACGTTGATCAGTCGTATCAGAGATGACACACCTCCCGTTCAGTTGCAGGGTGGGTTTCATCGTGGCGCCGATGTCGCTTTATCTGACCCTTTGCGAGCCCGCTTTATGCCGACATGTTGTGCAGACGATGTGGAACTGATTGGCTCCTTAACAACAGGTCACATCACAAGTTCAGGAGGAAAGCCTAGGTGAAACCGGAACTGCATTTTTTCCTAAATTTGTTAATATCGGGCAAGAAAGGGGTACGCATGTTTGTTTATCTTGGGCCACAGGTAAAAGTACCAAACAAAACGTATTTTTTTTAAATCTCTTCCTGGTCCCTTTAAATAGTTTAAATTCTCAGTCAATAAGCTTGCTCACTGTCGGGCAAGGCTTCGGGCACTATAAAACACCAATCCTAATGAATAAAACAAACTTGTATTTCTCTTCATGGGCCCTGTAAAATCAAAATTTTTAAGTAAATAAACTAATTAGGGAGGAATACTTTAAAGTACCCCAAACAAGTGACAATATTTTAAATTGGAATACAAAACAGAATTATACAGTAGCATTTTCACAGGCTAGGGCAATGTATATTATAACAAATATTGTAGGCGACACTTTTTATCGCTGTACCAAAATATTAAAAAGCTGTAGGTCTTGGATAGCTTTATAGTTTGTTTACTTGAAAGCAAACACTAGAAAATATTGCAGACAGAGGTTGCATAATCAACTGCAGCTTGGTAAACAACCATTCAAAGGCAGGTTTGAAGGCAAATTTTGTTACTCAAAACTAAAGCCTTTCAGGAAACCTCCTTTCAAATGCAGTAATTTTGAGATATGCATTGAAGTGCATCCTATTTCGAACTACTCGAGTAATCCTTTCTTATAAGCACACTGTCTTACGATGGTGAAGCATATATCACCATACTCAATGCTTCAACTATGAGCATGTTATTAAAAAACTCGTTTTATTTGATTTGTCGACTAGCTGTAACATTAAGGGACAAGAAGAGAGCGGAGTGGGTCAGGGAACAAACGCGTGTTAAGGACTTACTAGTAGAAATTAGGAAGAAAGAAAATGGACGGGGGCAGGGCATGTAATGCGAAGGCAAGATAACCGTTGGTCATAAGGGTAACAGAGTGGATCCCTAGAGAAGGCAAGCGTAGCAGGTGGCGCAGAAAGTCAAAATGCAGATGGGCAGCTAGGTCAAGAAGTTTGCAGGGATAAATTGGTCACAGTTGGCACAGGACCGGGGTAATAGGAGAATAATGGGAGGGAGGCCTTCGCCCTGCAGTGGGCGTAGATAGGCTGATGATGATGATGATGATGCTTATGGTGATGATGATGTAACCCAGTCGCTGGAAGCCTGCCTGGCCAGCAGAACCTGAATGAAAAGTCGGTGGGTCTTAAGGTCTCTCTAACAAATATTCGGTCTACCTAGAAGACACCTTAAATACAGTCCCCATGGTCCTTGTGTGCATGGTGCTTAAATTGAGGTCCTGTGATTTAATTGGGCCCGATCTTTTTTATAGTGGCTCTTTACCTTCATGCTCGGTAAATTGTGTGTTACCTGTACTTGGTTCTGAAATCAAAAGCTCCTTAAATGCCACCGTCAACAAGGGCCACAAACTTGTGTTACAAGTTGCTTTTTATGCCTACCACGTGCACAAGAAAGCTTGTAATCTTAGTAAGGCTACATTAATAAGGCTAGACAGCTCAATGCGAAGAGAAAAAATGCATTGAAATAAGCAGATAAGGCAGCCAGCCCTTGTGTACAGCTGCTGAGGTGGATGAATGTTCCCAATGTGCGTAAAGCGGACTGTGCACAGTCGGAGTTAGCACCCAACACAGCATTTCTTGCGTGGTATAACCTTTAGGCATCACGGGCATGACTATGGAAGTGCAAAATGTAGTTTAATGCATTATTGAGAACTGCTAAATTTTTAGTCATATCGGCAAGATCATTTGTTTAGGTAATATAATTCCCGGATTTGATAAGTTCACTGCTTGATCTGTTGGTTCATTGCTGCAGAATGCTAACACCAAACACAACGAAAAATAAACAAGATGACGGGATAGCTAAACTAGTCACGCCTTTTTACCCGATTTAAAATTTTTTATGGTTTTTCGAAGTTCATATATCTTGGGTATAAATGGTTGGGCCAGAGCTTACCAAATACAGGCGCAAATCACTATTTCTCCAACATTGACTTGTGCTATGCTTTTTTTTGCTTTTTTTTTTTTGTCTGCAGCTTCTGAAACGCTGAGCTTTGTGAACACCAACAGGGGAGACATGCCTTTCAAAGTGTGAAAGTGGTGATGGCATCACGTCTTTCCACAAAACTGAATTGCAGACCTCTCGATTTAGGCACGATAAACACATGCTTATATTGTCCTTGTAAAATTATCTTATAGTGCCATCAAAGAATCTGGCTTAATATTCGAAACTGACGTATGTCAACGGACAGCAATAAATAAGACCCAGAATGCCTGTCCTCTGTAAGCGCTGTGCAAACCTTCAAGAGTTTGACATTGAAAATTCATTTAAATTGTAATATTTAGCCTGACAAATAGCTATAAGCTTTGAAAATTACAAGTTTAGGAATGGCTGGCAAAAGAAGCATCATATATAAAAGAAGCAAAATACCTGCAGTCAGCTTGATGACCGGTCCGCAGCCTTTGCACCAGCTCCATCAGCTTCAAGTGCAGGCTAGTGCGCATCCTTTCGCTGCCTGTTTACTCGCTGCCCGTGGCGGGTTGACGAACAGGTACCTGGAAAAGAGGGCTGGCGCGATTCATTTTCTTCATACATGCTTACATTCATACGGTGTACGCATCGGCCACTCAGCCACACAGTGGAGCCGATTCCGTTTGTGTGGTTGCAGCGGTGCGCGAGCAGTGCCGTCGATAAAGTGATTCATTTGTGCTAGCTCGCTATCATCCCTGAGCAACCGTTTCCTTATTTCTTGCATTGCTCCAAACGACCATGGCTGGAGTTGCAAAACTTTTCAACAAAAGCTTGCGACAATATTGTATGTGGTAGTGGGATGTGCAATGAGCCACTCATGTTACCATGTCACCAAGTCCTGCTGCACGACTTCTTATGGAGTGTGAGAGACGTTGAGGAGCTCTAGCGGCAGTATTCTGATGCATTGAATGCGTGACCATCCTCAAACTGGGCTTCCAAAGAGGTTAGGCGATTATGCAAACGGTCTGGGTGAAAATTCTTGTGAGATGTGTATACATCAGATTAAGTGCGGGGTGGCGATTCGCTCATTTGGAAATTAGAAACAGAACAAGCTCACGGAACAGGCTTGGTCATTAGGGAACAGTGAAGGTGAATAAATAGTTGGAAGCCCACAACTACATGCCCTTGTACAGCACATTCACTTCAAAACACTCAAAATGGCCCCAGGTGTATGCTGAGTGCTTAAATTGGTGTGTATATCCGTAAAATACACTGCGTGAACTAATTAGTACAAGTTTCAAACACTAATTAAGGTTTCAAGCATGTGACACGGCCGGAGATGGGTGTCAACATTGTATTGTCTCACCTGCAATAAATGTGCACCGCAGATTTGGTACAGATTCGCCTCATCATCAATGCCTTTGTGAATTCGTTGCATGCGGTCATACCGCCTTTGAGCCATACCCTAACCTTTGCTTTGAAACAGACTAAAACCTGCCGTTTGTTTTCACTATGATGCTGTTTCAGGCCCGCTGTTGTAAGGAGCATGAACACGCAGTCGGGCATCCCGAAGTGAAGAAAAAGCCGGCTACTTGTTAGGACAAGGCATTTGTAAACCCACGAATCACGCACAAAAAAAGAAGCGCCACCCACACAATTGTTTTTGCAACACCCCGCCACATACTATGTTTTGCGTCGGAGAATGCACTGTCCCCCTGGCACATTCAACTGTACAAAAAAAGTCGACGCCACTGTGGGGGTAGCGCCGCGTGCGGTGTAGGGGCCAGTGCATACCCCCTATCTGCTACTCGGTCCCTTTTTTTTACAAAATCTGAGTTCTTATCCTCTAGCCAAGCCTGTAATATTTGCCACACAGTGGGCTCCAAATTATTTAGGTCCCATTTTAGGTGGGACCATATGAACACTGCACGTTCTGAAGGCAAGATAACCGTGGTCATTAGGTGCAACAGAGTGGATCCCTAGAGCAGGCAAGCATGGCAGGGGGCAGCAGAAAGTTAGATGGGCAGATGAGATCAAGATGTTTGTGGGATAAATTGGTCGCAGTTAGCAGAAAACCGGGGTAATGGAGATCTATGGGAGAGGCCTTGCCCTGCAGTGGGCGTCGCGTAGATAGGATGATGATTGAAGATGATATGAAACCATGAACCACTTATTTCAACACAACCACTGCATCGAGGACCCCGTAATGTATTGCTCAGGAGGACAACAGGTTTCGTATTAAACCACCCCACGTAATTCTAGGTGCTTTTTTTACCCAGTTCGTAGTTTTCATAGAAAACTATTGGACTACAGAAATTCCGGCTGCACTGCTGGACTGAAGGTCGTGGCAGACACAATACCCCCCGAAATATTGTTAAAAATGTACACATCATATCTTCCCTCCATGTCCAAGCTTTACAAGAAAACTAAGGGCATGATAACAAACGAACTCCGCACCTAAGTATGCGGCAAACAAGAAAACAATGCTGGCCTGCTGAAAAAGTAGCTAACTACTGGAGAATTCAAGTGTGGTAGCTGCTGGCTCAGCATACTCTAGGTTGAGTCCACAGCACACGAGTAGCAGCAGGCAAGACGTCTCCCTGAGGTTGGTCAGTCCATGTATAGTGCCTCTTGCCCGCAAAAACAGCAGCGCCACTGAACAGATAGCCTGCAGGAAGCAATTGAAAATACTTGTGATTAAACCTTGATTCAGTGTTTTGGGTAGCAGCATTTGTTAAAAAAGGACAGGGCTCAACGCTCGACAATTTCCTATGACGTGCGCTATAATGCAACACTTCGGATTAAAGACCAACTGCATAAAAAATGTGAACTCTTAAAAGCTAATTTTCTATTATGTCTGCCTAAAACAACCGCAAGATTCAAAATATGGCAGCTGTCATACACGTATGCACGGCACAAACAACCACACAAAATCAGCGGCTCTGAAACCGAAATTCAGAAGCGTGCGGACATTACAGTCCGGCTGAAGTGACGTCACAGCCGGCAAGCCGGAGCAAACCTCCGAAAAAACAGCTTCACATTTGCAGCAGGTCCAGGGGAAGTGCAACCCAGTAGAGCTTGACCGGTTCCCCTGGCTGGCTAGAGTTCCAATCACCTGGTCGGAAGCTACACATGGGCTATGCGTTGTACTTTTGTGCAGGCTTTGAATTAATTGTGACCACCCAGAGACATTTCAACGTATCTTTTTTAACAGTCAATGTTCAAAAGTTTCTTTGAAAATTAGATCTGATAATGTACTGTCACGGAGAGCCTAAGCTAAAACGACAGTACGGGAGCCAAGAGATGCCAAGACGGCGAAGGAAAAAAAAATGATGACAAGAACAAACTAAACCCATCTCGTGCCGACATATACCTGTGGGTTCCATTTATTTTGTTCTTTTTGTCAGTATTTTTCGTGGGCAGCCGGTGTGAGCTCGGCGATAGCCGCCATGTAAATAGTTTGTCAAATATCATCCGCATCTCATGGTTCATGTCCTGTGCCACGTAACATGTTTGGTGGAGTGTGCGGGTCTCTCCCCGTCCTGGCCCCGGGTATCGCTCCGTCTCGGCACCGGCGCAAACATCGAGGGTACGCGGGCCGTGTCGGGCAGCCCCAGCCCCGCCGCGACCAGCACATGACGATACCCCCGCCCGGTGTCCAGCCCGTGAGAAGCCGATAAAGAACCAAGACGTGACGAGATGTGACCAGCGAAGACGTGTCGCCCAGCCGTGTCCCCAGCATTTTCGTGCGGTACGGTTCTGTGCACCCTCATCGGTTCGTCGTGGCCTGTGGGCGTTGATGTTCGGGGACAGTCGACATCGGAGACCGCCATCGTCATTGCCGTGGAAAGGACTTCACTGTTTATACGCATCGCATCTCATCCTCCCCGCACCCATCCATTCACGGTGACCGAGCACGACCGGACGGTCGTCTTTGGCCGGAGGGTGATGTTACGAACAAGTGGACAATCCCGGATGTCCCACCCATTAGGCGAAGACAGGAAGTGGCTGACGCGCAGCCGGTGTGAGCTCGGCGATAGCCGCCATGTAAATAGTGTCAAATACATCATCCGCCATCTCA
>JABSTR010003123.1:0-57322 GCA_013339765.2 Haemaphysalis longicornis | reverse complement strand
TTAGCCAAAGTGAAGCGGGTGTGAAGGATTGGAGGAGGAAGGACGGAATGGGGACAGGGAGGAATATTGTCTCTCTGCGTAAGTGGAAATGTGAGGGGAAGGTCTAGTAGAGGTAGAAGAAAAAGGAGAATGGGTAGGCTAAAGGGAATTGCACGAGGGAAAGATTACAAGAAGAGGGGGAAAGAGAGGGGTCAAAGTACTGCGGCGAAAGGCGTAAATTAGGCAGGTGAAAAAGATTGGTAGTCTAATAGATGCGGATGAGGAGAATAGAAGGAAAGAAGGGGTGGAGTACAAGATTAAGGGCGGGAAGGGAAATACTTGAAGTGAAGGGAATGCGAAGTAGAGAGATGACCGTAGAGGAATTTGAGGTTAGTTAGAGGTTCGAGTGGGGAAGTGTCGGGCAGAGAGGGACGGTCACAGAAAAGGAATATGCGGGGAAAGGGAAAGAGAGAGAGAGTGTAGTATAGCTCGACGGGAAGGGTAATTAAACGGGGAGTGATAAGGCAGGTGTGGATGTACTGTTTTGAGGTGTAAGAAGGAATGGGATGAAAGTGGAAGCAAAAGGGGATACTGAGTCAGAAGTGGCAAACACACGTGGACAGAGGGTCGGAGGCTAGGGGAATTGGAGGACAGTGGGGAGGGGAAGATCGCGAGGGGTAGATGGGCAGAGAGGTGGACGTCTTGCACAGTGTTGCGTCATTACGCAATGTTACGCGACTTTACGTTGTCTTTCGTCGTCGTTGCTGCGATGCAAGCAGATACACGGCCGAACTGGTAGGAGCGTGGTTGTGGTGCTGTTTAACCGAATACGGTCGGTATTCGATTAGTGCCATGTATGCCCTACGTTCCGAACTGATTTTATTTTCTTCTCCTCTTATTCATTGTTGCTGCGCACTTCTTCCCTTTTTCTTTTCCTTTTTTGACCTCACTATGTTCACTCCCATCTGGAGTAGCAAGGCCCGCCGTTTGTGGGGCTAACCTCTTCAATATTCATTAAAGTTTTCCCTGTCTCTCTCTATCCGTCTAGGCGTCAACTCGGTATGCATGATTGTAATATAAGATCGTCTTTTAGCCCGTTTAGTCAGTGTGACCTGCTGTTACACCCCGGGTGTTAATCAACGCGCAAATTTTACGTATTGTTTCAAGCTCGTTGAATATAATGCATGTCTTATTATTGCCTCACTGGCTGTAAAGCACCCTCGCTACACGGCCATTACACGCAGTGGTGCGCGTTGACTATCAGTGAAGTTGGCAAGGCCACCAAGCGGCCCGAATGCCGCTTTTATGAAATAAGAGGTTCCTTTTATTCTTCGTTTGCTACTCGGTTAGCTGCTTGCTTATGAACAGAGCCCCTGTGGCTGTGAGGCCATCCCTCTCTGTTGTGAGTTTAGGGTTTCCTTCCACTAGAGCTCATGCCCATGAATGTCCATCGATTTATGGATACGTTAATTAAACAGTCGACACCAGGCGTGCTTCGTGATGGTCATTTTGACTTCTTTATTTTTAGGCAACAGGTGCGTACCAGTGGAATTACCAATAAATCGCTTGATGAACGTAAAATAAGCTTGTGAACTGACTTAAAGCTAGAAGATGTGAGGATCTTTGCATCACAATAGAACAAATACATGCGCGTGGCTGAAATGCGCTATCCTCCTTGTTTTGCGCAAGCCATAATCACTGGTTCGACTCTAGGATACTCACGCTGATGGCGATGACGGGCCCAACCTTGTACAAGGCGTAGCGGCCAGACGCCTTACTAATGTCGCAAAGATGAGCCCCAGCAGGCAGCTCGATGCCCAGGCCTGTCTTGAGGAACCCGGCCAAACGCGACATCCGTTGACATGTTCCGCCCATGCAAACAAACTGCGGGAGCCAGACGAGAGGTTACTCAACACATGAAAGGAGGAGGGGGCCGTAAAATTGAAGCCTACCAATGTTTGTCCACCAGCAGCTACGCGAGAGAAGCCGCCTTTTATTTACCTTAGCAAATTGTAACTACAGACTGGCATCAAAATATTGCGCAGTTCGAAGCATTTCGCTTTATCTAATCAGTGTTTGTTTTTTCCTCTCTCTCTCTCTCTCTCTCTCTCTCTCTCTCTCTCTCTCTCTCTCTCACTCACACACACACACAACACACACACACACACACACACACGCACGCACGCACGCACAGAGAACCAACACGCACATTCACATACACACACACTGATGTGTATGCAGCTATGCGTGAAATAAGCATTGTGTATTGATGTGAGGACTTATGCATGCAGTTCTTGCCGTTAAGCCAACGTGAAAATGTGGAAACCTCAGCCAATCAAGATTAGTATACAGGGTCTGTAGAAAACGTATATAGACACAAAGTTTTTCTACAAACCTTGGTTATGAATATTGATAAATTTATACTGACGGAATTGCTGAGTATAAACCATGCACCGGCAGTCAAGCCTGGTTATAGAAACTCTGCACCACAAGCGAACTTATTTCGTTATATTTCGTGGAACAAAAGTTGATGTAGACCAGCCTGCAAAGTAACCTGCGCACAAGCCTTAAAAAAGGGCAGCCAGTGACAGTAAAACTACATCTACTCCGCATTTCGTATATTTAGGAACTTCGCGTTGGAGTCGTCACAACAGAAAATTTTAAGATGATTTAGCATTCTGGGTAACCGAAAGGCTAAAGAAGCGGTGGCTTAAAATTTACATTCAGTATAGTAGGAGTTGAATATTTAAAGTAGTGGACAAAGAGCTAATCAATTTTTCTAACAACGCACGCCTTTTATGATTTAGTTTTGATACGCAGTTGCTAGTGCTTGAAACACAGTACAAAAAAGTCAAGTTCTGTATACTCGCGGTTTTTTTTTTTGAACACAAGTTTCCGTAAATGGAAGCTAAAACTTACACTGAAGCATCTTTGAAGATAGGCTGGTAATGCTTTTTTCGTGACGGCTATTTGTTCTACAATATGAATTGTAACGCCCAACATGTGTCTCTATACTGGTTCATATAGGCATCTAGTAGTGGTAGGATTTCCATGGGTTTCGTGCTATTGCTCTCAGCCGCTGCTTTCCGCAACGGGGAAAACATAGGGAATTCCGTGGGGGAAAGGGGTAACAGGATGAGAAATCATGAATAGGGCTTGCAGGCAACTGGAAGGTGTGTGTTCTAGTCAGTGCGTGCTCTGTGCACGCCGAAACATTCTATTATATCGGAGGCGGAGTAAGCATTTTTCTGTATCTGCAATTAGGTGGTCAGGAAATAGGCTACTGCGGCTGAAAGCGTCATTTACTGTTCCTTCGTTCAGTTGTCAGCACAGGTGCCGTGCGTTTATCTGGCATCAGCCATTATTTTTGACGGCTAGGAAGCTACGGAGAGAAGACTGACCGGGGAACATTTGTAGCAGGGGGAGTACTGTAACCGGTCTTGTTGAATCTATGCCAGCCACTCGTTGAGAACCACTTTCCGAATCCGAGAAACTCTGTTCTTCCACCATAGCGCTGATTCTGTCACTATCAAGTACATGACAAAGCTCGTATTATTGGGTGTGAATAAAAACGACCATAATATATCCGTGTCTGTGTGGTTTCGAGCGTGTGAGAGCGCTTGCGGGTATAATGTGCCCATGTGAGGACAGCTGCGCTGAATACGCAGCACAGCTTACGCAGCAATACTTATTAGGGAAAGTCATTACAATGATCCAAACTTGGCCCATGGCGAAAGATGAATATGGGTACCCGCTTGGAATTAAAAAAAAAAACAAGCAGGTGACATCTACGTATGGGTCTTAAGGTATAGGACGCAACAGCGTTACTTCGACTGCCGGGGAGCGTTTTCGAACGCAGCTGCTGTATTTACGACCTATTCTTCACGAGCACTGAAGCTCAGCGAAGGCTCTCAGGGAGGGGTTTTAATCGCTGTGGCCAAGGAGAGACAAAGTTCCTCTGGGTTTCTGTGGGTTAAGATGTAAGTGTAAAAAGGTTCGGCTGCGGATTGGCTGTTGCTCAGTTTGAGAAAGAAGGCGACAGTTTCAGTGTTTCAAAGTGTTTATGCCGTGATGTCTAAGCCAGACAGAACATCTTTGCTTTTTTGGAGAGAGAGAGAGAGAGAGAGAGAGAGAGAGAGAGAGAGAGAGAGAGAGAGAGAGAGAGAGAGAGAGAGAGAGAGAGAGAGAGAGAGAGAGAGAGAGAGAGATCTTTGTTACGGAAGAACAGATCTTTGGGTTTTACGGAAGAAAAGGAAAAGGGGGTAAAGTGATGGTAGGCAGCTTAAGGGTGGAACTTGAAGTCTACGGCGCCGAATGCAGCAGCTCCTTCCCTAGCCCTCTCATCAGCTCACGCTGATCTTGAGGTAACGACCTGGTCGAAGCTGTTTACTATGTCTAGATAGAAATGGAATATGTAATGCTTCAGTTGTTCTCGCCTCAGCATACCCTTGGACATGGCTAGGTTGCGTGGAAGAGGGTGGATGTTTCCCCGATATTAGCAGATTTTTAAGTTAATATGTGATGTTCCCGACCACATAGATTCGTAGATAGTGGTGTTGGTTTATTCTCCAGAGTTTGTTCGGAATTGAGACCCTCTTGTAGCAAGGGGAAAGACCGTGTTCCTAGGCGTAGGATATGGAGACGTTCTAAGCGTTTTTCTTGGAGGGAAGTGCGGTAGTCGCGGTCGCCAGGGGCACGGTATGGGAGTTCGCGTCCCTGTTAATGGGTGCCTCGTCGTCCTGCCCGGTTGTCCAGGTGGCGTTGTTCAATCTGTGAATCGTGGACGGGAGTATCTTACCCAAGCGTTTAGTTACTCTGCCTGCAGAAGACAGTCTAATGCCATCTGAGAGGCTGCAATGATGTTTAGTATTCTATTTAATATTTGCGCTTGTCCGATTACCAACGCCGTGTATTCTTACGTGATTGCTCTCTTGGAGGACTTCAGTACATATTTTACGGTGATTGTTATCTTGGCCCCGTGGGGGCTTTCCTCGTTTTCCTAACGAAGCTTGCAGCGGAGACAAAACCACGCGGATATTGAAAAGTAGTTTCAATATTCCTGCGATTAGACCCTATGTACTGGGTGTTATTTCCGTTAATTTAAGCTCATAAACATTGCAAACCTTCATTTCTTAGAGACTGGCGGTTTTAGTTGGGCGACGCAATGTTAGTCCCGGTGTCAGTTCTCGAGGAGGGCACGCCGGAGTCGCTCAGTGGCTAAGGCGCTTGGTTGCTGTGGCCAAGGGCGCGGGTTCGATTCCCAGCCGTGGTGGCCGTTTCCCTTATGAGAGAGAGAGAGAGAGAGAGAGAGAGAGAGAGAGAGAGAGACGTTTATTGAAACAACAGGGACGGGGTATGGAGAAAAGAGTTAGGAGCTGTGGGTGGACACCCTATTCCGGCAGGCCGCGTGCCACGGCTGCCATCCTCGCCCGAGAGATGAGGGCCTCCTGGTCTTCAAGCTGGCAGCTCTGCAATGCGCACTCCCACTGCTCAAGGGCAGGGGATCTGGGTGGTGGAGGGTTGGTGGGGCACGCCCAGACGAGATGAGCTGTGGTGTTAGGCTCATCGCATTGGGGGCAGTTAGCTGGGCAGTTAGTATCAGAGATGTGGAGGATATGGAGGGGATTGTAATATGTGTTGGTTTGAAGTCGGCGCCACATGCCGGCGTGTGCGGTAGAAAGGGAAAGGGGAGGAGGAGGATAGGTGCGTCGGATTGCTCTGTAGCGGTAGAGGATGTCGGTGTATGTTTGGGAGAGGGGCGTAAGGGAGTTGGCAATGCTGGCTGCGTTGTTGGCCTCTTCTGGGAATGCCCGGTGAAGGAGAGCTCTGGCGGTGGCGTGTGCCACCTCGTTCCCAAGGAGGGCAGTGTGGCTGGGTGTCCACACTATGCGGGCATGAGGGAGGCTGGGGCATTGAGAAAGGATGGAAGCACAAAACAAAAACGCCCGTGTGTCGACATGTAGGCGCACTTTGAAGATCCCCAGGTTGTCGAAAATATTCCGGCGCCTTCCACTACGGAGCGCCTCGTAGCCCAGGGGCAGCTTGGGCACGTAACTTACCCGAAATTTATATTTTTCATGTTCGGGTTGAAAGACGCTTTGGTGCGATTGCGTCACTTTCGGGGACCGCTGGTGACTGTGGTTGTCGAGTATGCTACCACGGACTGGTCGTTGAACGAACTTCACTACGCAGGCGCTGAAATGCATGTAGTTTCTTTCATATCCGCCGCAGTAATATTGTCCTCCTTTCCACACTTCAGTTGCCGCTGCGCCATATTCCATATTCACGCCAGCCCTCAAATCTTGCTGCCTCATTCGTAGCTTCCGGGTGGCAGCGATGACGTATTTCCGCGGACGCTTGATGAGTACGACTGATAGCGGACGGCCAACAGCCAAAGGGAAATAGAAAAATGAGCCTAATAATTGATTGATCAATTGATTGACAGATTATAGGGTTTAGCACGCCGACGCAAGGCAAGCGATGAGGCGCGCTGTAGTGGAGCGCTCTGGATAATTTCGACCACCTGGGGATCTTTAACATGCGCCAAAATCTCAATGAGCCAAATAACGGGATAGCGTTAACACCTCCGCTATGGAGAAGGCTGGGCATGGAGAGAGCGAGATATTTGAGCGCACTGCTGAGTTAGCCTCACAAATGGTTGGAAATGGACAAAAAAAAAACAATGTTGTCTCAGCATGCTCCAGCCGTGGTTGCGAAGCGCTGTCCCATCGTCTAGACAGGGGCCGAGGTAGAGTGCACTTCTAGTACACTCTAGCCGAGGTGACCCCGGCAGCCGCAGAGAGATGGCGTTGCCTGGCTTGGCTGCCGGAACATCCGCTCAATGCTCCGTTAGCGCGAAAGGTGTTCGCGAGGCGTACCTTCTCTATCTGAAAACCGCTAGCTACCTACAAAAAGCAAAAGGGTCTTCGCAGTGCAGAAGTAATGGATTGGAGTCAGCACAGAACTGCACGAATTCAAAATATCTTACTGCGTAGTCACACAAAATTCAAGGTTAGGTTAGCTTCTGTCAGGCGGGCATATGAATACCCTCTATTCTTTTTTGTGCAGCTCAACACACTGACGCAACGGAAAGAACAAAACAACAATGTTGCGATTTGTTGGTGTTTTGGCATTTCAATGTTGGGCGTGCGATAAAAAAAAAACAATTGGGCTTTACGCAGCAAACGATTGAAGGATACAGAAATATATATACCACCTGAGCGAGCGTAATTTATCGATGATTCTAGGTACAGATGCTTATATTTGCATTCAGGCTTGCTGAAGCCCGTCTTTGCGCGTGTTCGATAGGAAGCTTCGTCACGTGTTCGCGTAAATGAAATTTATCCGCGTTACCTCCTTACATGTCAGTAAATGTTTCCCCTTGATGTACCGACTAGCCATGTTTTGATGCGCTTCGTAATACGCCAACTATAAAATATAATCATCATCATCAGCCTACTCACGTCCACTGCAGGACGAAGGCCTCTCTTATTGACCTCCAACCGCTCCTGTTTTCGTGCTGCTCGAGTCCACTGCTTGCCCCGAATTGTTTTTTTGTTCCCTCCATCGAGTTTATGGCCTTCCCTTCGTTCTACACCCATATTTTGGCATCCACTCTGTTACCATAATTATCCACCGGTTGTCGGTTCGTCTAATTACGTGGCCAGCCTAAGTCCATTTCCTTTTCCTCTACTTGAAGTATAATATTAGCTGCTTTAGTTTGCTCTCTGATCCAGGTAGCTGGTTTCCCGTCCCTGAGTGTTACTCCCAACATCATTCGTTCCATGGCCCGTTGAGCGGACCTAAGTTTGCGTTCTAGTAAGACGTACCTTACTTATAGGTATTTGGGCGTGGTTGCCGAATGCTCTCTAACTCTTACTTATTCTGTGCCGAACTTCTCTCTCGTGGTTCGGGTGAGCACTAAACATCTATCCGAGGAAGTTATATTCTTTTACTTCTTCTAGCGTTTCTTTTGATAAGGACAGTTTACCATTACTACTTGTTTTCTACACCGGCATTTTAGAGTTAGAGCGGAACGAACGTATTTACCATGCAGGAGGTATGAAATTTCTTCTGCTACGTAAACCCTAGAAAGACACATAGCTTAAACCTGTGAACAGGCTCCGCTGTCTACATACCTTGACGTCGCCAAACATCTCTTTGAACTGATGCGTGTCCGTGGAAAGTGCAAGGTGGTACAAGATGTCCACTTTCATATTTTGGAGATGGGGATTTTTGATCTCAATTTTGCGTCCCTTTCCTGGTTCTTTCTTCGAGCTGCCAAATAAAGAGAGGTCAAGATCCCTTGCAATCAGGTCCGCGTTCCGAAGAAGACACCCCCCCGACATGGAATATTGAATACTGGCTCTTGCACTGATTTAAAAAGTCAACAAAGTTGGAACTTCATGCAAGATTTAAAAATCTGCCACGCATACTCTCAGTAAAGGTTGTACTTAGCCAGGTTTATTTTAACACCTCGATATGTCTTCGTCGAATTCAACCAATTATTTTAACACCGGTAATTTCTCAAATCACAGTGGCCAGAAATATGCGACAAGATGCCAACATATCTTTCCTCCGACATGTCTGGAGGCAAAGTTATTAACTAGTCCCGCCCAGGGCCTGACGGGTAACTACGAGTTTCGTTACAGGTAGTCTTGGCGTAGAACAGTTCAGAATAAATGAGAAATACTGAGCACTAAGCGATTATATTACAGTCGCTGTATCGCCCTTAGTGGAGTATTTAAATAATTTCAAAGCAACAAACTAGGACGGCGCATGTGGCCGCCACTATCTCGGCGGCGATATCATGCTGGCGTCCAGTTAGCCCACAGAAGCCTTCGTAAAACTCCAGTCCAATTAAAATACATTGTGTTGTGGCGTTTCCCTCCGCGGATCTAGTTTCACTTTAGGGCACGAGCGAGTTTTGAGTTTCTGGCCTGCCATTTTTGCAACCCCGTCACACCCTGGCTGAAACTTTTTCGGTCCGTAATGTTGGCGCGCCAGCATGCGGTACTACCCATTTCACCGGAAAGAAAAGGAATGAGCGGGTGCAGCTTACGATCCGTGCATTCGGGTTCAAGGAATGTGACAGCTTAAATGTGAGAAGAGTGACATCGGTGCAGCAATACCCTTAAAGTGTTGCGTGCTTTATTGCTTCTGTAATGATGTCATTGAACAAGACGCGAGCGTGGATGCGTGCTGTTGTAGCCAAGCGCTCCAAGATAAGAGCACTATTTTTGCAATAATAGAACTTAAGTACTACTTTGCCCAGTTCGTGAAGTGGGAGAGGGAAAGGGTGGGGGCGGGCTTCTTGCTGAATTTTTGAATAGTGAGAGCACTTTGTAGACCGTTTAGCAATAGGGCACGCAATGGAGAAAAGGGAGAGAGGTCACCCGGCTGACACCAATGGTCGGAAGAAAAAAAACGTTCAAGAACTTCCACCCATCCAACCATACTTGTACCCAAGGAAAACATTATCGTTTCTCGATGAATGGCTAGAGATGGCACAATTCCCCGTATTTTGAATAAGCCCCTCTGGCATGCTGGGGTGACATACCAGTCTATTATAGTAGACTTTTGGTTCCTAAGGTTGCATATATAACTTTCACCAAAACGAAATATTGGCGTCGCATGGAGAATAAAGTAGCTTTTCACCGCCCCCGCCTTCATCCATATTTGTTTCTTCTGTTGTGTAAAATTCGCATTTGAAGCAAGTGGTTAATACTTGGCGATAGTTTATAAACAATTTACTGAGCTTTTTCTTAAGCAATTGTTCTGTTACACCTGATTACTCTCAGGAAGCGAAAAAAAAAATGTGGTTGATCCTTCTTTCATAGGAATCGGTACAACACAAAGATGAAATGTGTCTTCACAGGAGCATTTGAATGTTTATTGTGCATGGATGTGAGCTTGTACATTGCTATTTGAATTATGTCGGTATGGCACCGTTATACGCATCAACATTATGCACTGGATTACATGCGCCGGAGCATTGCGTAAATCCGATTGAATCTCCAGGCGCTCGCAAACCGTGCTAACGAAACCGAACGGGTTGTCAGCGAATCGTATGGTGAAGTCACACTACGCTACAGTGAAAGGAGCATGATTTGCGGGTCGGCAGCAGTCTTGTGGGTGCGCTTGGCGAGGGACGTCCTGCTGGCGGGTCGCTTAGGCAAAGGTGCCACCACATTGGTCCTGCTCCGTGGCGTGTACGCCAGACGCTTGCGTTGCGACAGGCTCAGCTTGTGGAACGCAGTGGCGGTGTTTCCACAGCTTAGCGGCGTTTTACATAGGCGGCGGACGGGTAAACACAGCAGCTTCCGCTGTTACACGCTGCCCTATCCAGGCGACAACTACCCGCGCTTACTGGCGCCATGACGTACTACTTCGCTTCACCACCTCTCCTGGATGGCAGCATCACCTGAATGGGCAAGTTACAGGAAGGAGGATAAGGCGCGTTCGCTAATCTAACCCGGGCATGACTTCATGGCTCAGTCCAGCAGCGCGCCTCACACCTGCCGTTGCGGCGCTAGGCGCTATGGCTCGAACCCTAGCGCCGCCGCGCCAATTTGGAACTTTTTCTGGCGATGTCACTTCTGTGGCGGATATGACGTCGGTAATTTTGTGTACCCGGCTGCATGCAACCTTCTGTGTTAAAAAACAGAATCCAGACAAATGAAAACTGGCACAAAGAACAATCCTTGTGCGCACTTAACATTGGTACTATCCTACTATCAAGCTTCACGGGGAGTGGAATAGGCGGGTAGTGATTGGGGGACTCTACAACTAATCGCGAACCTCGCGAACGTTCGAACCAGGAAAAACTGCGGGCCAGGAGTGAGGCACTGGTCGAGCATGAATGCACTGGGTGATAAAAACCTGACAATTATCGGTATCGCATCCTCGCGCACATCGAGTAAACGCATGCGTGGTGCCGGGAAGTGCTGCCAGCACAAAATAAGCAAGAAGCTGCGCTGCTTGCCTTTGAACTAGTCTAGTGGGCACGTACGGTTCATTACTTAAACGTTGCAGTATTGAGAAAATGCCGCACAAAGGTCAAAGAAAGTGGTCCTAACATTTTACCGGCCCTGCCGACCGTGACAAAAAAGAAACATTGATTAGGTGGGTAATAACCAGTGTCTCAAGCAAAATCGTGTAAGGTAAAGGAATGTGCAAAAGAAATACGCACGACGTTGGGTTGCTACTAGAAGGTCCGGACCCCGCTTGAGCCATCGGTGAGAGGCAGCGATGCTCCTAAACGTTTAGGGTAGACTTTTGTTGGATTACTGCACCCGTAATTTGATCGCAGGCTAAGCCTTCTGTTTCCTCGTCTTCCCCCTGGGATAGTGTGTGAACCACTGGAAATTATGCTTGAGATGTCGTTAATGATGATGCTGACAGTTTGCTGGTGGTGGCTACGAGGATGACGAAGACGTCGTTCGTGAATGAATGCGCGAATTTCAGCAATTTAGTTAGACCCTGGCCGATCCCCCTTGTGGGTACGTGCCAAAAACTTTGAGGGTATCATGTCATGCCTTTATTTAGGAGAGGCCGAGGCCCTGGTGTGGGTAGGGGGGGTAAAGGGAAAGGAGAAGACCTTATTACTAAGTAATGAACGCATGAGGTTGTATCGCTTAGGAGTTTCTGTTCCGGTTAGCTAAAGGCACGGTTTGAGTGTTCACATATTCACTGGTCGTCGATAAATGGATCACTGTGGGAAGGTTCTCACGACTACTGTCACGTGCACGAACACTTGAAAAGGGTTGGAATCAGTCAGCCACTATACAACTGTGTACAGACCACTTTTGTCCAGCAAGTTTTCTACCTTTCAAGGGTGCGTGGATCGTCTCTAATAAGCTGCAAGTGCTCTATTAGTAAAATGCCGAGGCTGCCCGAAACTGTAGGAGTGCTCTCTGCTCCTTGAGAATGCTGACAAAACCGAATTAACATGAACAGATATTGGGCGTAGTCTGTGCCGCAAAGAAGGTACAATTAGATGCCGAAGCCTGATTTCTTGTCCATTTAGAAATGATTTCCGGCGTGTAAGCCGCATCCGCATGTACCCTGTTGGCGAATACTTCTTCTCGTCGCGACAGCGTCTTTAAAGGTGTCAAAAGACCAGGTGGGGAAGATTAAGCCAATCGTTGTCTGCTCAGTCGTTTGATCGTGGGTATCCTTGTTGCCAGTTGGTAGTGGGTACGTCTGTTTGGGTGGACGCAGCGCACTCATGACGACGGGGCGGACCAAGGGACGATTTTATACGACTCCCTGGCAGCATTATGTGCCAGTTGATTGCCCTGCGCTCATGGTGTATGCGCTGGTGTCCAAACCGTGCCGACTCTGATTTCTTTAAAAAATACGGGCGTAATAATGTAGGTTATGAACCGAAAGTTTGATAGCATACTTTATTTGCGAAGCATCGCTCGGAGTACCTGGGCATATTTTTCACCTCATGTATTAGGACCGTGCTGCCTCACAGTAAAAAATCATGCACTGCTCTGTCTAACGACGATGATGGTTGAACACCAAGCTTTCTGTGATAGATTACTCGGTTGGGCCAATTCCATCCTGCTAGTATGTGCCACTTTAGAGGTACACAAGGCACGTTCTAGATATATCCACAGCAGATCTCTGGTATGCCCTCCATAGGACCAACCTTTCGGATTTGGGCGGACGGCGTGATGTGTAACTTTGCTGCTTGGCGTTTATAACGCTATTTTTTTGAGTGGGTGCTGGTTTGAGGCGTTAAACGCCAAGATTTGACGTTAGGACCGAATGTTTATCGTCCTAAAACTGGGAGAGTTATGTCTAAACGCCTTGTGGCCAACAGCCTTACCGGCTCGCATAGCAACGCCATTCTTCTCGTGACGCACTCTTTGGGTGTCGTCTAAGTTTTCTCAACCGCTTCCACCATGTCGACTGGAAAAATCGGGTATATCCTGGCGCACTAACGCGATGGACCTAGGCTCGATTCCGGTCACGGGAAGCTTTCTTTTTTCCTCCACATTTCACTCATCACCATCGTACAGAGAAAGTTCGCTTTCCTGTAGGGCTACTGATGTACAAGAGCATCAGTTATGACAATAAAGCTTCGCTTTAAAATGAACTAGGCCGGGTCATTATACCCACTGTTATGACCAGAGTACGAGGATGAATTGTTTAATAAAGACCATAGTCTTTCTTGGGCAACTTAAACCAACAAATTTTGGTCTGTCTGTATGTCTGTATGTCTGTCTGTGTGTATGTCTGTCTGTGACTCTATTCAGCTACCCGGCCAAAGTAAAATAGATACTGTGCAATAGTCTTATATACTCACAGCCAAATGTAAACATCTAAGCCTGGTTTAAACGGCCATACTTGTCAGCTTTGTTGAACAAGAATAAGACACTACGCAAATATAAGACAGGAAATTAGTACACGAGAGATATTTACAGTATTCCTTTATTACAAAATTTATGGATGCTTGGTTTTTCAATAGCAATTGATATTCTTCATCTACTGCAGAAAACCGCGCCTGCTGTTGCCCGCGCCACTTCCAGGCGGCATATGAAAAATCACGCGGCAACAGCAGCAAAAGGTTCCACTAGCTAGGTTCCACGTTCTGCTTGGAAAACGCACGTGGAAGGCGGCCACGCGGTTCTATAAACCTTGAAGTCGCCGCCTCGATTCACGCGCGTCTCCGCCGTACTGCATCGATGGCATCGAAGGACCCGGCCTGTATCAGTAGAACACGGTAAATTCAAATCGCCTTGAGCAAACCTTTAGTGTATTTACCTTGGGATGAGCGCTACAGTACAGGAACAGAATGAGAGGTGAGCGGGAATCAAAAGGGGGCATTTCCTTGGAAAATGTCTACAAAGACTATCGTCTTTTGACGACAGTTGCAACGAAAGGAGCAGGGCACAGGGGGAATCAAAAGAAATACGAAACACGGATCACACTTGCCTCCGACACATGCCGCAGCGTCTGGCTGCACTGTCACTAAACTTGCGCGCATGCGTAGTTCTTTCAGAGCGTTTGAGAGTGTGGCCTACTGTTAGGGGAATTGCTCGATAAAGAAGCGATGCCGGTCATTTATTTTGAGGCGTCATTTTATGCTCCGTCGCACTGAGCGTCATGTTATCTAGTACATTGGAGAGCCAAGCGCGCAGCAGGCTGATTGCACATAGCGTGATGCCCTTCAACGATTATCCTGCTCAGTGGCGATACAGTGTGAAAAGCGACTCAATCTAAACAACTGGCGTCGCTTCTTGATCAAGCATTTCTCATAAATGTAGGCCACACTCTCAAATTCTCTGAAAGAACTACGCATGCGCGCAGTTTACTGACTCGACAGCCAGACGGGTGCGGCATGCGTCGGAGGCTGTGTGCTCCGTTGTTCGCATTTCTTTTAATCCCTCTGTACACGTGCTTGCATGCAAAGTGGGTGGAGAAGGCTTGCACGCAAGAGACGTCGCCCATCCGCCAGCTGCCCCGCTAGCGATTGTGGGCTTGGCCGGCGTGGTAATTTGCGGCGTGGGCTTAAGGTAAACTAGGCACAAGCTATTTTGTTCGTGAAATTTAGGGAAAAATGTGAGGTTGATGTTCTTGCGCCAGCCTCATCTGCCTTTCTTGACTCGGGGGCCCTCACCAGAAGACCCAGGAACATGTCCGATATGTCCGCTCCGGCAGCTCAAGCTGATGTAAAAAAGCATGTCTTGTGGAGTGCACAGGAACACGGACAGCTCGGGGACAATCCGGTATGAGTAGTTGGTCTTCTGTTGGATGAACCGGATGACTCAACTGGTGGGTGCAAGACCAGTACTGCGGGTCGCTAATGAACGTTCTACACAAAGCCTGACTGCAATGTCTACCTGTAGACTTGACCAATGTTATCGATTCCTGACTAACTGGTGATTTTGTACCTCTTAGATCTCTTTTTTTGTTTTTATTGCTGATAGTATGCCCGTTGGCATCAAATACTGCGTCACAGGTATAGATTAACCCCCGTTTCGCGAAGAAAACTCAAGCAGGGAGCGATGATGGGTCCCCCAAATCCACCGATGAAGGTCAGGTGGTCTGCCAGGGTGGAGGCCTGTGCCTCGGAGGTGTCTTGTTCTCGCCGCTTCGCTTTCCTAATTCTCACCTTGCTCTTGCTATCATACTTTCTGGCTGTTCTCATCTTTACACCCTCTTTATATGTCGCATGGCAAAAACACAATGTTGGAGAAACCCCGTCCAGTGATGCAATCTCCTTCTAGGCCCCAGAAGGACAAGCGGAGTCTACACCAGTGTTGAAAGTTCAGGACATTCCACAGAACTACTGATTTCAAAGACAACCATTCTCTCAACCTCACTCCAAGCTGTCCAAATTAGAAGGAAGGACTCTTTGCCCTATCCAAATGAATACCTTCATCCATCCAATTCCTCACACCACATCTTTCCCACTCAATTCTCCGCCCAATGCACTTCTTGCTTAAGGCTGGCACACTAATCCACTTTTTATTAAGTGTGCGCATAACCCCGACCTCCCACTCTATTCTTCCCCCTCCATGAGCTGTGGGAAAACCTGATTACCAGCGACTGCCTGTACGTCCAGCAACTGGCATCTATCGGTCCCCGGTCATCACTTGTCCTCCAGGACTAGAGAACCTCTCCTACTTTATGGGTCATTAAAGACTGTTACTACTACTACTGTACGGGGCTTCTGATGACCGACGCAAATGCCGCCAGCAAAATATGTTTTATTGCGGTTGTGACACACCATCCGCAATATTCTAAGTAAAATAACTACAAGAAAAACTGCCTTCGACATAACATTATTATCGGGAAACGACACGTCGCTCAGGCATCTCCTGTAATACGCCCAACGGGTTATTACCGTTTACATGTGGAACCACCATATCTAAAGGGCATTTAGCCTATTTTTGCACCTAGGCTCATTTTTTCTTCCACCAAGTTCGTCGCGTCGCGCTCTGGTCCTCTGTCATCTACCCACCGTATCTAAAACCTTCGCCTCTGAATCTAGAACGTGTGCCAAAGGTTTCCGGAACGCTAGTTCTTTCGTAATAGCCTAGCTACTTGCATATAGATTCTTCCTCTGCCTCTCTTCCTCCAGCAGCTTCATTTAGACTCTTTAATTCGGCCCTTGCTATCTCATTCAAAGCCCAGCGATTGCAATAAAGAAAGTAAGGCCGAATAAGGATGACTGGCACTAAATTGCTCCCACTTGTTCTGCTGTCTTTGTCTTTATTGGTTGCGTCCAAGTTCAACATGCATCACCAACTAACACAAATTTTCACCTCTCAGAATTATCCACTAATGTAGCTTGCAGGCTTTTTGCCCGTTTACTGCCTTCAGCTGATATTGGCGCGCTGGCCCAGCCGATCGACGGGGCGGAGCAGGGAAGGTTTTCTTCTCTTGCTCACAAGTGACCAAGTATATGAACCAATATTCTACAACTATTCAAGAATGGGTTGGGAAGAAACTCGCCGTGGGCCATTTAGCGTATCTCAATACACTGTGTGGATTCGCGGGTTCGTCGTTCAACCCCAAAGCATGGGATAAATGGGTGCTGTCAGTGATGAAGGATAGCTTAGACGCAAGAGCACAAGGCATATCGGCAGTGCCCTATTGCGGTTCTTTCTCAGTTAGTGAAATGGCCTCCCAGCCATAACACGTTCACACGTTCACAAAATGACAAATTGTTTCTTAACAACATAACAAAAAAAAGAGTCCAGAGCTTTCACTTTTAGCTCGGTGTGTTGGTCACACGGGTGCCTCCTACGTTTCTTGCTATAAGGCACTTTCCATAATTAATGAAAATAGAAGAGCAGATTGCTGCTTGTTCTGAAGCAGGCAAAGTGGCGAACCACAAGCAAATACTTAGAGCATACAGAGCAGCCGGAACAAGAATATACACTCAGCGTCTTTCATTCCTCCTGAAGAGGTAGAGTAATTATGACGAGGGCCGCTGAGGGCGAGACGGGAAATAAAGGCGCGGCTACCGGTGGCTCAAGGAACCGTAAACGCCCGCAGGATTCAGGGGTTGGTTTCTTTAGGGAACTTTCAATACATCTTAAATGACGTTTAAAGAAAAATCTTAGGGCCAAAAAAAAAATCCACCAGATCCTTAGCAATCTCCGGTTTTATTGCTACCCCGAACGAATCCCCCCACGCTTAATTGCCACTTTTTTCAGCTTTATAGATTTTGCTTTCTGAAGCTCCAAGACCGTATGCATTAGGCCAACCAGGCGGCATTGCTGCCGTCTGCCGTCTGTTGCACAAGATCAGCACTGGCTACCACGAAGCATAGGTGCTGTCGGGCTCCGTGCTTAAGACAGGCTGATAGAGCCACAGCACTCGAGGCTTGTGCCACCCAATCAGCAGATTTCCCTTCCTTTAACCGGTGATTGCGCTGCTGCGTGTACTTGTGCTCACATCCCGCGAGCTTTTACTGCGAAGCAGTATCTGTCTAACACCCCCCCACCCCTCCAGTTTCATTTCCGTGAAGCCGATTTACTCGGCGGCCCCGCCGCGCTCCTCTTCTCCCCGCCGACACCGCTTTCTTAACTGTTATTTCCCTCGACACCACCGAATGCGTCTCCACAAGCTGCGCAATTGGCTGATGACGGCAGTAGCGCCCTTATGAGGCGTTACCAGAGCAACTTGAACGCTTTGAATTTCGACGTGAGCCCATAATTCCTTTTCAGCATGAAAAGCCTCCCGCACGACCTTTCCGCCCGTGTATTTCACACCTTAGCACGCACCCATCACAGGTTGCCGGTTATGGGTGCACTGTGTGGGGGCGCAACCAGGGAGCGTGCATGCACAGCTAGTCTTCATGCCGCTACCGGTGACATGCGCGTTGTGCTGGCGGGAAATTTAAACGTGGAAGTCTCGCGGCTGAATGCGACCTGTCAGCTGTCCTAATAGTCGAGCGGTTTGAGTTTAGGTTGGTGTGTTAAGGCCGAACCGTATCGAGCGTTTTTTCACGCGATTCGCGCGCGTCGGCGTTGCGCGTGCGTTTTTTCGACGCCCGCGGCACCATCTGCCTTGGCTAGATTTTGACGCGCGTCGCACGCGGACGTGGGAGGAGCCTGGCGACTTGCGCCAATGGGGAGGCGCGCGCCTCATGGCGGCGGTTTCGAAGCGCTAGATAGAGCCGGCTGCTTTCGCCGGGGATGTTTAGGCTTACCACCCCAGCAGATATTGAATAGGCGCTTTCACTAGCGGCGCGGATGATGTTTCATAGTATCGTTTTCACCCACATTATAAGCTCCTTTACCGCAATATAAACTTCGTTCCTGCGTTGAGCGGCATTTTAGAGAGCGCTTAGAAGCGGTCGCTCGATCTCCTGACACCACTTCGCTGCCGAAGCCGCCGCCGGCCGAGGCGAGCGCAGTGCGGGTGGCTACGCGGCAGCACGTGGCGTGCGCAGCGCGCTTTCGCGAGCAGAAAACGGTCCATGCCGTTCACGCTTTAGACAGACCGTGAGATGCCTACGACGCGGGAGGGAAACGGACAGCCATAGCTCGGCAGGCTCACTCACGAGTGCACTCACCTCGCCCCCCCCCCCCCTCACCACTCGTGAGTGGTAAGTGAGCCTCGCCATTGTTTTGGACTGGCGAGTGTCAGTGAGATAGGAGTTCGAGCCCAATGCGCAGTGGCGGCTGCTCATCACTCCCGAGTGCGAGTGCCACTCGGCCGTGAGCCCCGCTCACCACTCGCGAGTGCACTCGCGCCATTTTGCGGGGGCTTACCGCGGTGAGCGCCACTATTGCGCTTGTACTCGCTGTTGGCTATTCATCGCAGGTGCCGCTCGCTGTGATGGTTATTAATGGCGGGAATTGCTTTTAGCGTCGGAAATACGTCGTCAGTGAGCTCCTGATATGGGGCACCCAGAAATAATTCTCTGGGTGGCGTTGATTTGGAATGTGATTTGGACGGCCTTCTGACAGCCGCACGGCACTAATACTGTTCGGTTTCATGACCTCATGGAAAGTCTGCTGCAAACACACTCGCGTGAAAGTGGTGACGACGAATGGTGAGCGTGAGCGAGTGCGAGTGGGTGATGGCGAGTGGTGAGCGTGAGCGGTGAGCGTGAGCGCATGTGAGTGCGAACGGTCACGGCGAGTGGTGAGCGTGAGCGCGATTGGATGCCAGTGGTGGAGGGCGCGTAGTGAACACGAGTGCGAGTGAGTGCGAGTGGTGAGGGCGACTGGTGAGCGTGAGTGTGAGTGAGTGCGTGAGAAAAAATTATTTTTCTGTGTGAGTGTGGGGGTGGCGCCCAGTTTTGTCGAGGCATGCGGGCAGCCGAATCTTTTGTCACATAGAATAAAGCTCATTCCAGGACAGGCGTGTGCCATTCGCTCACAGGAGACAGCGGGAATATTAGGAGCGTCTGCCGGAACAGAAGCGCGAACGGGTGCGAAAACAACAGAAAGAAGCTGCCGGACGCCATTTCCATCGCAAGTACCATCTTGTCCGAGTAGCTGGGTAATTAATCCCGGATGAACAGCAACGTCGACGTGAGACCAATACTTCTTGGTCATCTTGAAGGGCTTTCAGGCCGACAATTTTGGCGGTGCTTTGTTCTTTGTGTTTTTGTTGTACCTTTACTGATGGCACATACCCACGTGGGGAGATTGGCAAGAAGGTGCCCTTTACTTCTAAGCATGTGCACATAGACCTGGTTGCCTATTTATTAGGCACTAGTCGCGAGTGGAGGAGGGGTGGGGGCGTGCACGCGCAGCATGTAGGTTTCATGAAATCACTGATGTCATGTCCGTTTGTGCTGGTGGGAGGTTTAAAACGTGTCCGTCCACCGACCCAATGCGAACTTCGGTGTCCTCAGTGGTTGAACGGATTCGGTTGGTGTGTTAAGCAGACAGTAAGATGCCTACGCTAGTGTACAGCTCCATGTGTGTCCACTAGAATAAATCTTGAGTCTTTGAAAGTTTCATTGGGGTAAGTGCTTATTCCTCGATGGCAAATTACAAAGAAACGTTTTTTTTTTGCTTCATGCATTTCGTGTACTGCTTCCAGCTCGCAGGTCATCCTTCACAGAGCGGAAGGGCACTAACGCGTAGTACCCATTTGGGAAATACAAAACGCCCCTCCTTGTGGGTCTCCGCGCATAGTAAACTTTACTTCATCTTGGATGCACAATACAGGACTTAGTTTAGTCCCACCGGAGCACTCTGGTTGAATGAACGCGGACATCGTGCCTTAACTTTTCATCGCAAGACATTGTTGGCATGCAGGGAACTCTTGCGCAACAGTCTAGGTAGAGGTGCTTTCTGCTGGAACTGTGACGGCGAGTTACCCGCCACGGTGGCTCAATGGCTCAGGGCGATAGAAAATAAAGGCCCAAAGAAAGATGGCTGCGGCATTAAACATGGCACGAAGTTTGTTGAGTGCAGGAAAGACTTTATCTACAGGTTTCCGTTCAAATCTGGGAAGTAGTATGTTGGCCGGACGGGTCGTTGCCTCAACGTTCGCCTTCGCGAACATCAAAGTTCTTTGAAAGGGGCACCGCACTCTCATGCAGCTATGCACTCCAAATAGTGCACAAAAAGCTGTAGACCAAAAGTAATTGACAAGGCCGCCATTGATAAGCACGCAAGGCAATCCACAAGGGAGATTATGGTACCTTTTTGCGTTAGAAAGGGAGGAACTTCTTGCGTCAGCCAGCCATCTGTACAGTTATCCGATATCTAGTTCGCATTTTCGGAGGGGGTTTGACTGGGTTTTCTAGTTTTCACTACACATGCCCCTGTGATTATTTGGCGATTACTTGCTGCTTTCGGATATAGATATTTTTTTCGTTCATATGTATTTCCCAAATGTATCGATGCTATCAACGTTTGGGTAATAACGCAGATTCATGTTCTTGTTCCTTGTATATATATATATATTTTTAAATAAATTCATTTGTAGTGCGCCTCTTATTCATTCGTTTTGTGTCTAAGTAGCGCTTTTTCAATGATGAACGTACACCAAGAAGCCCAACTGGCAGTTCTAAGAAATTTAGATGGGCGGATGAGATCAAGATGCTTGCGGGGATAAATTCTTCACAGTTATCACAAGACCGGGATAATTAGAGATCTATGGGAGTAGGCGTAAATATGCTGCTGCTGCTGCTGATGATGATGATGAAGTTTTGTTGGCTAGTTGTGTGGTGGGCATCAGCAATGCTCAGGTGCCAGTTTTACTGAGATACTTGCGGTGTTAAACCGGTATATATGAAACATACTGACCAGTTTTGTTTGAAAGCTGTGGCGTGGAATATTTTTGTGGCGATCATAGAGTATTTAGCTCGCCTTCTCGCAGCTATTATGCGGACAATATGCCTTCATTTTGTTCAAGTTGGTGCTTACTATTCCCGCTTGGCGTACTTCCTCATTGCTCTTGTGTATTGGTGTTACTTATAAACATTAGACATGTTTTACTTGGCACATTTTGAATTCAGCTGACCACCCCCAAGGTGGTTTTCATTTATGGCTTGAAGCATTCTTGCACAGGTAGAAGTTTTGAAGTGTGACCTTAAATTTTGCACTACTCGCACAAAGTTCGTGTAGCATGGTCGTCCAACCACATCAAGCATTATAGCTTGTCTCCCTAATTTCTAGCTTAGTGATAACGCCGTTTATGATATTTTCCACACGTTTAACCCCTCGAAAATAGAAAACACACTGGCAAACAGTAAAACCCTTGTAATTCATATCACACATTTTCTTATAAACAGGCCAATTCGCAAAATTGTGTCGCAAATAATTTAAATAGGTTAGAAGCTTGCAATACAGTAGTAATTCACTGCTCAGAATGACACAAAGGACTGCTATTTTTTGTTAACCGAAAACATTTAGTGTCTTCACAACAAACCTTTGTGACCGGAGCATGGCTCTTTCAGTGATATCATATTTAAACGGCGTTCTTGGCAAATCTCAGTTGCATTTTTCTGTCACTTTTAACACCTCCGCGCTTGATTTACTGCATAAGAAAAATACAAGTGGCGATAAAACAGTTTCTGGATAATAAATATGAATATTAAATCTCTCCAAAGTGCACAGCTTTGGTGTTCATTCAGAGAGTGTTAGACGTAATATTTGAGCAGAATAAACACAGAAAAATGCGGTACTGTGCCTAGCCCTTAGGCGACCTTTGTGCAGTAAAAGACCGACCTTCACTATCTTTATTGCCTAACATTTCCATTCCCTTGTTTTAGGTTCCTCTTGGCCGAATGAAGCAAACAGCTGCCTGAGGTATAGTATCACCCCTAAAGCCCCTATAAACCTTTGTTTTTTTGGAACGGTAAAACAGCGGCGAGTGCTATAAGCACGTACATATTTTACTTTTCTTGGACTAACCGGCTTCCCATTGTGCCGTCGCGGTTTACGGCTTTACGAGCTGCTTGGGGCACCCCGTGGCGCTGCTGGCAAAGCGGAAGTCGCGAAATGACCGGCGGAGCTGCCCCGGACATTGACGGAGGCCGACCATTACGATGGCGGCAGTTGGCACAGCTGCCCTTAAAGTATAAATACGATAATACCGGTTAACTCAAGTAAAGAAGCAGAACTGTACGACCAACTTGCCGATGCACTGGGTTCTGAAGCCGGCAATTCTTGGCGCCCTCGCTGAAAGGAAATGATGGCCCGCCGCTTTCGGGACAAGTTGCAAAAGGGGGAGCTCCTAATGCAATTTAGTTCTTTGTTGAGGCCCTGCCTGTGTAGATAAGCGGCCTTCTCCGCCATGGCGCCCATAGTGCCTTCGAGGAAACGTCCATGGGTAAATTTAGCCGGTTTGTGTACGGCATAAAAGTTGTGTGGAAATCGGGTTTGTACGCAGCGCAGTAAGCGCTTGATTGTCTCATTTTAGCAGGTTGTCTCACGATGGGTAACCGACGAGTAGTTTTGAAGATGTGCTTGTCACTATACCACACCGACTATATTTAAACCATGCTTCAGTTCGGGGTAGGGAGGGTGGTTGCATAAGCGCGCTGCAAATCCCCAGGGAGGTGATAAGAGGAGAGTGACAGCCCGATGCAAACAAAACCAGCGCCATCGAAGTTACTTTGAGAAGAACACTAGGCCTCCTATCCTGATCGATCACAAAGATTACAATGCAAGGCTGGAGTAGCCTAACTCTTGCGACACTCTAAGCCATGCCGATACCCCATGTTGCCGTTGTGCAGACTCTTGTTCCTGAAGCAAGAAAAACAATAAAAGGTGCGGGTCCACAGAGGCCGAACTGACGACACACGCAGTTACGAAACGGGTATTACCCTACCCGGAGAGATAAGTTAGCTGTCCATGCCCTCTTCCTCCCCTCCCCGCCCCTGTGCTTGGAGCTATTCTGTCCTTCTCTGATTTCGTTAAGCCACACAAAACTGGTCGTAATCATAAAAGTATAACCAGCACGGTTACTACTAGCAATGGTTAGTACAGCGAACGGCCGAGATACAACCCGGAATGTACGCGGGTGATACATGCACAACCTCACGATACGCCGTACACTTGTGGCCGTAATCTATAAGACAAAAAATCCCAGAAAATCGCCCTAAGGTTCCCCCACGTATAGTGCCAAATGATCACGTAGGTCTGCGTTGCTACAAACGATTTTTCAAGGGAAATATATCATAGGATGTGGCCTACATTCGTTGCTTTTATGCGAGAATTCAATTCCCAGCTTGAGGGGGGACAGTCGGGCTAGTGGTGATGTACATAATGGGAGAAACAGCGCAGTCTAACAAAGACAAAATAGTGATCAAACAAGAAGTGCGCTGACCTACGTCGATGTGTCATGTCCAGCATACGTCACTATTGATTCGCGGCCCTACGCTCATCCATCCAAACAAGTAAAGTATTATTCTTGCATTCTATCGCACGTGTTGTATGTGCCATGCGTCTGGAGTAGTGTCGGTGTTCCAGAAGCTTCGCACCTACAACACCTTACAATAGTAGACACATTAGAACTGCTGTCCTCCCCCACCCCCCTTTTAGAAAAAAGTGATTAAAGTTTAGGCACGCCGTAGTGGAGGGCTGCGGATTAATGTTGGCCACCTGTGGATCTGTAACATGCGTCTGGAGTAGTATCTGTGTTCCAGAAGCTTGGCACATACACTTTACAGTAGTAGACACATTAGAATTGCTGCCCCCCCCCCCGCCTCTTAGAAAAAAGGGATTCAAGTTTAGCACGCCGTAGTGGAGGGCTGCGGGTTAATGTTGGCCGCCTGTGACCTTAACGTTTGCCTAATTCTCGACAGCTGGTTTGATTTCCCCTCCATCCAAGAAGCCTCGAACCCGCGTGCTTGGGCTCAGCAGCACAACGCCTCAGCCACTGAGCCCCCACGGCGGGTACAACTGAGGATGTCCTCAGTTGTAACTTGTCAGGAAACGACAATGTGAGCGATGGTTTTGTATTATCGCTCAAGAAAGACGCAGGAAACAGTTACATACCCAGAACTTTCAAGCAGGTAGAACTACTTTGTTGTTAAGAACCGGCTTGGCCGCTCATTGCGCTGTGATACCAGTGACGGACGCATGGCGAGAAACACTAAATTCCCTTTGTAATAAGCTATGACTGCTGATGATGATGTTTGGATTTAATGGCTGCAAGGTCAACTAAAGGCAAAGAGCGTCCAAACAAAAGTCATTTCATGAGATTGACCTGAAAGTAAAAGTAAATCATTTCAGTAAAAATAACACAAAGACACAATGTAATGAAGATGACTGGTGTAAAGGGCCAGGTTGTCAAGATGCATGATAAGAAATGAGATGTAAAAATTTTTCCTCGGTCAGAAACTCAAAAACGCGTTTGATTGAAAACATGGGCTCGTATCCTAAGAAGTATGACGGGTGTTGTGGAATATGTGGTGTGTATAGTTGTGGGAAGTGTTTGCGTCATGTTGTGTCAAGTGTTTTGCATTGAATCAGTATGTGGATTACGGATAGGCCCTCTCCACACCCGCTGCACATGGGTGTTGGAGATCCAGTGAAGCTATGACTGCTGTAGTTGGTAAACCTTCACCGACCTATGGTTCCTCAGCGCATTGAATCACAGCTGCGGCTTGGCCAGTTTCTCGGATGTCACAAGCCGTGAAGAGGGTCAGCTGCTAAAAGCCTCCGCGCCTAAGAAGAGAGAAGGCTCTGTAATGGAAAGGCAGATAGTGTTGCCGGGATGTACAAGAGCCTACATCCTTCTCTGCTGAGGATTGGGGATGTAGAAAAAAATGGCCCTAGAAAGAGGTGGGCAGAAGGAAAGAGTAATAACTGCCTTGGCTTGGCGTGGTCGACGGAATATTTTTTATATTGCGTCACAGAATTCACAATTTTTAAATGTGGCCAATGTCCTCGCAAACAGAAAAGCGCACTTTTCACGGCCTGACAATGCTTCGAGCGGCTAGTCCGTGGTCCCAGAAAATTTTTCACGTTTACCGGCCTTCGTGCTAGGCGTTTGATATATTGAAAAAATATGATCTTGGTGTCATGTAGGCCACATATTTTAATAAAGGACCCAGTAAGACAAAAGTCTGCCTTGTTTTAGTAATTTAAAGCGGCTTCTCGTAACACGCCTACATTTGTTCCGGCAACGGAACGCCTTCTTACCCTAAAAACCTCAAGTTATGTAACTCACGTATCATAGTTATTTACGACGTATCAAGATAATCTTCTCGCGTGGTACAATACGATACAATATTATACAATACCTTTGAATAGGACAACGCAGCCGTATTTAGCCGCTTAGAATATTCAACATGATCTCAATCAATGGAGTGATCACGGTTTCATTACCAACATGATAACATTGTATATTCTGCGCAGAGCTATCACACTGATAATTAGTCATTAGTGACAGCTCGGAAAACTAATTGAGTGGTTTTCTTACACGAGTGCATGCCTTTGTAGCTCTAAAAATGCTAACGATTGCGTCATCTGCTTGGCCACTTGCTTTCATTTTTATGAGATATTTTTACCCCTGTCGCACATCATTTCAGGCAACGGCTACCGGGCAATCAACCTTGCGACAAGGAAATTAAGCGACGTTGTATGTAGCAGCCCGGAATGTCGGCTGCTGAAGTAGGCGAGAAAGCGGACGTAGAGCTGCTTTGCAGTTTCAAGGACAAAACTGTTTACGTTCAAAAGATGCGTACTCCAAGCACCTTCCCCTGACGAGGGGAAAGAAGGGGAACCCCCGCGTCCTTCAAAAGAGAGAGGGAAAAAGCCCCCAAGCTGAGCAGACGGCAACGGCGCCAGGACTGATCCCAGAGTTGGCCGGACAACAAGTTAAGCTTTCCCCTGAAAGGTGACCCTTGAAGGAGACGGGGGAATGACTCCCGTAGTAAGCAAGCGCCGGCGTCGCCAATACATGTCTGCAACAAAAGGACACTGTCGTCAAGCCGGCGGCAGACCGGAGAGAAAGGAATGCGCCGGTGTGCCGAGCGGCTTCGCTTCAGAGGCTCCCCCCCTAGATTGCGGAGCTTTTAAAGCAAGGCAGCAGTTACCGGCTGAATGGCGAAAGGTCAGAGTCCACTGCTTATCACTGAAAACGTTCGTGAGAGGCTGCATGAACAGAAACCTCAATATGAGCAGGCTTGGCGCGGTCGACGGCGACCATGTCCTCGTTTGCCCCGCACATCGATTGTGATGGTCTTGTTATCACGTCCCAGAACTTTGAAAGGGCTGTCTTACTGCGGAGTGAGGGGCGGCTACGTTGCGTCGTGTCGCACGAATACATGCGTAGCTGAATCCATGTCGGGAAAAGTGAAAACCTTTCTGTTGCGGGCGATGCGGGGTGCTGTTGGGAAGAGTTGCGCAAGCCATGGGCACAACTTCTCGATGTGGTTGGAGGCTGCGGGGGCGGAAAGGGTCTGGTCGGATAAGAACTCTCCCGGGAGGCGCACTGTTGAGCCGTAACCATTTCCGCTGCGCCTGAAGCCGCGGTCTTCTTCCCCGTTGAGCAGTAGGCCAAGAAGAACGAGCGGGAGCTTTGTCCACCCAGTGCTGGCGATCGAGTTTCGCTGTAAGTGCAGCTTTGAGTTGCCTGTGCAAGTGCTCCACCATTCCGTTGCTGGCGGGGTGGTAGGCGGTTGTATGCTGCAGCCTCCTGCCGAGAAGTGTCGAAAGCGCGGAAAAGAGGTTGCTCTGGAATTGCCGTTCCCGGTCAGTTTTTATGCGGGCGGGGCAGGGAAGGCGGGGCACCCATGTCAATAAAAGCCTGCGCGACGGTCTCAGCTAATATGTCCGCAATTGGTATAGCTTCGGGCCATCGGCTGTCGATGCATGTGAGCAGGTACATGACACCTTGGCAGGGCGGTAGCGGTCCCACCAGGTCGAGGTGAATGTGGTCAAGCCGCGACTCAGGAGTCCGAAATTCCTGTAGTGCAGCCCGAGTGTGGCGAGTCAGCTTCACTTGCTGACACTTTTCACATGTCCGAGCCCAATGTCACACGTCCGAGTTGACGCCGTGCCAAACGAAGCGTTCTGTTATCAGCCGCTGGGTGGCACGGACACCTGGGTGGCTGATGGAGCGGAAAGTGTTGAATACCACTCGGCGAAAATTCAGTGGGACGAAAGGTCGTTGGGTTGCCTGGGAGGTATCGCAGGTTATCGTGCCCTGGACGTAGGGAAGTGCAACCTCTGAAAGCACGAGTGAGTATCCCCCACCTTTCAGTCACGTCAACTCAATGTCCTCCCGCTGAGCTGCGGCCATCGCCTCGAAGTCCAGAACTTTTGTGCCGAAGCGTTGACGCGAGACAAGGCGTCAGCTGCTTCTTTTGCGTCCCCCAGGGACGCGGCGGATGTCTGTAGAAAACTCAGAGATGAATGAGAGCTGACGAATTTCCCGTTCTGAGTAGGAGGAACTGTTGTTTACGTCATTACGTCATTACAAAAACTAATTAAATGGTGCTTGTTTTTTAAATTACAATACATAAATACCGTAATCTATTTCATCATTTTAGGGTACTTTAGTGCTCACAGGGGCCTCCTTAAAATGCCTCCCTACATATGACAGGTTAATCAACTTGCCCCGTGGTTGCGCCTGTTTGCCCCAGGAGAGGGGGACAAACGCGGACCGACTTTTAATGCATGGTGCTTATGGGGAGTTCCGCAACCGGTGTATAGTTAGTTACTCTGACAGCCGCTGCATATTGCAGATTTGCATAATTTTTAGCTGCCTTATCAACGTGCACGATTTATTCACTTCGCCGGCAATGTCCAGAGAAGCTTGTCTCACTGTTACATGACAACTGTGGCTGCACTTAGCGAGGACAATGAACCGTGTCATCGTTCACAGCGTGTCCTCACTGCCATCAACGCATTAATATTGCGCCCGGCATTCATATATTATTAGCACTACGCCACAATTATGCGTACTCGTCAGGATATTTTTGTTTTCAATGAGCTGTTTCCCCGGTGACGATAGGTCTACTTCATTATCAGTGCTTCACTCAGGCTTCGTAAAAAATGAACAAGAGCTCAGCCGGAGGCCACCGGAATAAAAAGAAACACAGCAAAAGATCCTGCCTTCAGAAAAGTGTAGTTTTCCTTTATGTAAATCGTTCGATTGCGTTCCCGTACGGTAGCGAATGTGGATCAAAGCACGAATTGACAAAGACCATGCCTGGATCATAATAATTGGGTCCCTGCGGGGAGTGCGACAAAATTAATGACATTTTTCGGAGTGGCGACTAGTGTGGGGATGGGCGTATCCCCTCTTTCACAGGCACTGGTTCTGGATTTTTATTTCATTACGAAAGTAACTTGGCAGGTTACAGCGACATATTCGGCCGTGCCTTAGCCCGTGACTTGTTAATTAATCAAACCCTGTAATACTGCAGCTCACAGCCGCCACTTAGGCATGGCGCGTCGGGTATTCATGAATGAACACGGAACAGCGAGTCCTTGTCCAGGCATGTTTTGGATCCCCCGAGTTCTGAGTTACCATGCTTGTGTTTCGAGACTCGAGCGTCTTAACCATAGCGAACGTAACGATAAGCTCACACCCTGGGGCGTTTTCTTCTGCGTTTCGTATACACCCCGAATTAAACATACACTGCCGGACAACGAAGGACTCCGACCAGGTAGTAGCGAGCATTTTAGCCACTGTGCTATCTTAGGGGATGAGCCAACATTGCAATCTGTGCATTCAAAATAGACAGTGAGCTCGACAAGGACGCCTGCACACGAATCCCGCTGTTCAGGAGTCATGTTCACGTGTTATAAATGCTTTGTGGACTCAAAGAGAAAACCCGTTTGTAAGGCAAGATGCTTCACCGTTCGCCGCATAGAAAACTGCTATTTATAAGAGATCGTAGGACATGGATTCATGAATATCAGACTGCTTATATTGCAACTAAAAGTGTCTTCGCAAAAATTTATTTGTGTTTATAGTGAGCAAATTAAAAAAAAGATTCGCTTCATACCATTTAGGTTTGATTTATTGATTATGTTGCTGATAGAATATGAATTTAACGCATCGACGCAACGCAGGCGATGAAGGCGCGCCGTAGTGAGGGCTCCGGGACAGTTTTGACCACCTGTACTTTAACGAACTAAAAAAGGCGCATTAAAAATACATCGAGGGCCCTATCAACAAATTGAACGCGCGCAAATATACTTTCGAAGGTAAACTAGCTATTTCAGGCTGTTATCTCGGACTAATGAGAACTCACATGGACATTGATGGGCGGGAAGAATGGGGTATTTTTGTAAGCTTTTGTCTAGCCTACACTAAATAAAAGATCTGTGAATGTTTGATGCAGTTAATAATTGAATTAAGGGTCATATCAGTCATTAGCAAACTCCAGGCAGTAAAAAGTAACGCAGGAGCCCGGAAAATAAAACTAGATGAAGCATTATTGATGTATTAATTTGTCTTTTTGCAATACTTACGCTGGCGTCACACTCGCGAGACATCTTCAAATGATGGCAATGTAGAGGGGTTTTGAGTAGTCTGCGCATTTTTCTGTTACTTCGTTCGACCACATGAATGTGATCCATTGTTTAGTACCCTTTTCCTACACCTAACCTGCTCTCTGGGTTGTCGGGAATCTAGGGGCTGTCATTTATTGTTCGTTATTGCCTTGGTAAACAGCTTGTATACAACTGAAAGTAGGCTAAATGGTCTGAAATTCTTAAAGAATTGATTATCTCCATTCTTGTGGAACAAAATTATATTGGAGTTTTTCCAGGCTATGGGCATTTTTTAGGGTACTTATGTCCCCTGAAATTAGTGCAGCAAGTGTTTCTAGTACAATAAATCATTCCGCATTTCATAGATCTATGGTCCTGCCGTCGTCACCAGGAGCTTTTCCTCTTTTCTTGCCAATGCGAATCCTGCTTTACTTGCTCTTTAGCTACTAGCAGAACATCGTAAGCTGAGTGTGTACGCTCAGCAGTTTTTTGTATTTTAGCAGTTGTTGCGCGTAGAGCCTAGTGTAGAATCGTTTGCTACTTTCCTTATCTTCCTCCACGCTGGTGCGTACTGTTACCCTGGTCGTCTCTGAGTGCGTACACTCAGTCTTTGCCGATAGCTAACTTCCTCTTAGTTCTTTTGTTTCCTGCTATTTTCAGCGCTTTCTCGATCACTGTGATAATGCACGCTTGTCGTTTGTTTTACTTTGTTAATCAATTTCGACAGCTCTGATAATTCAATTTGATAGTGCGTACTCAACGATTTTATGATTTAAAATTTCTTTATAAGTCCTTCGTTTTCAGAGTTAGATTTGTAGGTTGTTTCCTACATGCTATTTTCCCACCCCTGTTGCTTAGTCTGTGATTGCCTTGAGGTGTTCATTTACCCTGTGGTACTATTCTCGGTTAAAAGCGCGGATTTGTTTTGAAGGGTTACTTTAAAGACCTGCGTCCTGGCTCTGACTGACGCCATGCCGTGTTCTTACTTTCCACGAGGCCTCTTGTTTCGCTTTGGATTTTGAGCCTCACTTTGCCCCTAACGATCTTCTGAGATCGCTTGATGCTGTATGTTGTATCTGTATCCCCATTTAACCTGCGCGCAAATATCAACGTCGACCGGAATTTTTCGCAGAGGGAGTATGGTTACAGGAAACGGCTTGTAACACTCCTTTTTTCGAAACAATGCCGACAATCATTTGCCTGACAAGTAGACGTCAAGGCCGAGTTTAATTTCGCCGAGTTTCATTTACCTGCAAAATTAGTTACATTGCATTTGAAGCTGTTAACGTTACAGATTCCCTTCGGCTGTTATAATGTGTTCGTTATAATGTGTCCGGCATCCTTGCCCACGTCTGTGAAGCAAGCATAGCGACTTAGGGAGATTGGCCAAGGTTTTGGCGACTGACTACCCGAAAGTTAAAGAAAAAAAAAAAACTCCCCCACCCTCCCCGAAGGGATCGTGCGGAAATGCGAATGCATGGGTGCACCGATGAGTGCGCTGCGGCAAGCAGTACGGAGGGAGGCGTGCGCTCCACTGCATTTATATACATTTTCCGAGCGCAGCGAGCTGAGAGAGGGTACGCGGAGAGGAGAGAGAGACCCGCGCAACACGCCCGCCCCCGCGCGCGAGCTCTCTCTCCCGCCGAGCTCCGCGATGCGAGCGCCTTCACACGCCCGAGCGTGCTCCTCCTCTCCCTGTGCCCTCCGCTTCCTGCGCCCGAGCTACCACCCGCTAAGAAAATGCATTCGCATTTAAAAAGACTGTACGGGGCGGCGGGTCCGCCGCGCCGAGACGACGACGACGACGACGAAGGCCAGAAACTACGAGGCGCGTGCTCACGTGCGCTCGCGCTGGAGGAATGCAGGCGCACGCCGACGGAGCACGACGACCCGCGACTAAGAATGCATTCGCATTTAAAGACTGCCGAGCGCTCGTGTGTGCGTGCTTCGCGGCGACGCTGCTCAGCGTTCCTCGGCCCACGTTGTCAAGCGAAGGTTCCCACTTTGGGGCGGGTGAGGATTGGCCGAGATTACCACAAAAAAAAAACTCCAGCGTTGGCCGTAATTAGTGCAAAACTTTTTCCGAACGAGAAAGGCTCCAGTGTTCGCCGTAATCGTGGCATCACTTGCTCGGAACGAGAAAGACCGCGTCATAGCGCACGCCCCTTCAAGGTGATGCCCAATTCTTATTGATTCAAAAAAATTTGAATGAAGCTCTCACACTTATGGCAAACACTTATGGATTAAAGGTGATTACTGCAGCAAAATGAAGCAAATGGTCTGCAATCGTGTAGTTTAAACCTCGTGGTGGTCGTGAAGGTTGCGTACAGCTAGGCTACCTTCAAGTCTTACGCGTAGTGTGATCTAACTACTTTTTGTTTTTGCACCTCTGGACTTGATTTGTGTGCTTCCTTCGTAGGAACCCATTAAAAGAGACAAATGTCAGCACAATTGCCTGTCTGCATAAATGTGAGGTGGCGAAAACATCTTCGTATGCCTGCAGGCAAAGACCACCTCTGTTTAGTAGAAGCATTATGAGAGCCCTACTCTCGTTTAGACGGCATAGATGAGACCGCTGATAGTAAAGCAACGATCAACCAAGAGATGTTGTCCCCATAGGAAGGCACGAGCGCTGCTATCATGGTCGATGGTGTCGACCAGAATCACGTCAGCACAATTTTGTTTGCCACCCCCCCCCTCGACCCCGGAGCAACGGCACGCCGACGCAGCTCAATTTGTGCCCTGCGCTGCCATTCGCAGCCGTATTCCGTGTGGTGTGTGGACCATCCGTTTCCCGTTATAAACGGACATCTCTGTTCTTTATTCTTCATAAAAACCGGCCCTTATTACCTTCGTTGGCGCTGAGAGATGATGATCCCTTTCTGGATCTACGCTGGGCGGCCATGCGTATATAACTTCGCCAAGAACAGTAACTTTAGAGTGCTCATAGATTTCCTCCAGTAACGATTCGGAATACAATGCGGCCAAGAGAAAATAAAAGCGTAGGACGTAAACATTTCTCCCCCAGTTATGCCGCAGGCGAGGTGCCAAAGTCATAGAAATCACGCGCGGTTATACATGTTGCCCCTTCTACAGAACCTGCCATACTACAAGACTGTGTAATCCTCGGCAATTTGAAGTTTACTTTTTGAGCCCATAGAAAGCTTAGGGGTCAAACACATTTCTAGGCGAAACAATTTGGGAGACTTAACATCAGGAAATAGTACTGTGGTAAAGAGTGCCAACGACATTGTTGGCTCCTAGTGCAGCGCGAATCGGTCGGAAACAAGCTAGCATAAACAGAAACAGCCCATTTTTTGTCACCGTGCGGTCATCAGAGGATTACGTTGTAATACTTTCTCCTTTTCACAGTGCGGCTGCTCATGGCGGGAATACGTTCAGCGTCCCTGTAGGAAGAGATCGTGGCAGTGCATGGCCATTCGTGTAGAGTTAGCACGCAAAAAGGCCTTCAAGATAAGGTGCGGGTAGTATCAGAGAGAAGGGTAAAGCACGCCTAGCTAACGAAACCATCCCAGTCTTGGTGCAGCTGCGAAGGTAGGCAATCACGTTGACATGCCTTATCCTGCTACTGTTTTCCCTGTTCCCCGTTAGGCAGCACCACGGCGCTTTTGCCTCGGCGCTCCGACATTCTCTTTCTGTACTGCCCATGACTATAGTTTAGCAGGAGGCTACGATGCGACAACGTTTACACTGGCTGGTGTTCTTGAAATGTCACGTGAGACATTGTCTTTTTTTTCTGTTCGCGTTAACTGCTCCTATCTACGCTTCGTTCTGTAAGTATGCACATGCTTCTTGTTTTCCGCCCGAACTAATACTGCGCTTTTATTCTGAGCTTTGGTAGAAGTCCTTCATATAATCTGAGTGTTCCTAAGCACTCTTTTTTCAAGAGCAGAGCTGCTGTTAGTGGCCGTAAATTCGCCTTTGCAGGAAAAATACCGAGGAAATGCCAAGCGTTTGTGAGAGCGCGCCTCGCGGTTACTGCCAGGAGTCCCCGCAACGCACAGGTGCTTTAGCACAAAAACTGGTAAAAACCTCTAGTAGCGAGAAAATGTCGAGCGCTCATGTGCGCGTGCATTGCGGATACTGCCGTGTCCGCGGTTCGCGGCATGGATTTAGCAAAACAATTCGGGAAAGCTTCCACTAACGAGCAAAACTTGAATGGTGAACCTGTTGTAGGTGGGCATTTCCGGACACATAGTCAGTTGTCAGCGTCATTATTTATTTGCATAGTTGCGTTGCTAGATATCGTCGTCAAATGCATCGAAGAGGTGGTCTTCTTCTTCGGGGCAAGTGCTGGATGCAAAGTCATCCTCAGCATTGTACCTTCCACCCGTTGTTCGTCATCGACTCGAGGCAGCGGGGGGCGGGATCTGCAGGGTCGTCTCGGAAAAGGGTGGCACACTCGTAGCCATGTCTCCAATTATCCGTAATGGTTTCTAGAAAATGCGCAGTCCCCGGCAGGCTCATCTCATCTCATCTTGATAAGGCTTTTTTACATGCGGGGAGTTCTTTTTTTTACATTTGCGGTAGCGCTTGACGACAGCGCTGGAGTTCCTTTTTGGCAAGGTCACTGCGCGAGCCGGGGTCTCGTTGGTGGCCGCGCGGCACGCGCTCACTAGCGCTCGCCATTTTTTCGCTCCTTAAAGTTTTTGCCAGTCTTTTTTTTTTTTTTTTCGCTGAGCGCATTCCGCGTTCTGAGGGGCGGTCGGCGGTCGCCGTGAGGAGTGCGCTAAGGAGCGCTCGATATTTTCTTGGTATTTTTTATGCAACGGCAAACTTACGACCACTAACAACAGCTGCGCTGTTAAAAAGCTCCAGCGCTGTTCTTAAGCGCTATGGCCACATACCAGAAAACTCCAGCCCTAATGTTAAGTTGAAAATATACTTTGCTTGGAAGAGGTCACCGCGGCTGCCGCCTTCTCTGCAAGCCATTATGGAAAATTCGAGACATGGCTACGAGTGTGCCACGCCTTCCCGAGACGGCTTGCAGATCCTGCCATGGCTCTCAGGAGTTGATGACGAAGACCTGGTGGAAGTTAGCAATGCTGAGGATGACTTTGCATTCACCACTCGCCGGGAAGAAGACGATACCTTTTCGATGCAAATGACGACCATTACTTGCACCGCAACTCCGAAAATAAACAATGACACGAAAATCTAACTACGTGTCCGGCGATGCTCACCTACAACACCTCCGCCCTGAATTCTATTGCAGATATCTTGTACAGGGTCCTTTGCACCACAACTTAATTTTGGCTGGCATTTCGCTTTTTTCTGACTGCTTGGTATTGATACACGTGCACCGCCGTTCATAAAAATATTACAGACAGTACAAGTACCGGAAACTGATGACGTTAATTGCGACGCGCTTTGTTAGAGACAGCTTACAGTTAACAAAGCCGTCATTCGATTGCCAGTTTCACTAAATAATAAACGTGCTTATGTAAACAAATCGATAACGTTGCCGTTTGGTCTAATGCTATTACTCACATACCAAATTCGGCAGATAAGTGCACACTAAGAGGTAATTCAAAACAAAGTACTCACTTGCTCTAATGATATTGCCCACTAGTCAATTTAGGTTGCAGGAATTAGCGCGAAGGTTAGGTTAGGTTAGGTATAACTTTGTTGATGCCTGCAAAACGACGATTTTTACTTGCCGCGACGGGGGCCTTGCGTCGACCTAGGCTTTGCTGTTACTCTGCACAGCGCCAACGCACCACGTTGCCGGGTCGCCTGGTCTGTGTTTTTCGAGCGCACCCCGGGCCTGCGGGAGGGATCAAAGTTGAACGTCCTTGTCGCTACTCCGCACTGCTTCTTGGAGTTTCGGCGGATAAGTCCTTGACTTCGCTTCGTCTGGAAACCGGACACAGCCCGAGAAGATGTGCCACTGGTCTGCCAGACCCACTTTAAACACTTTGCACAGACCACTCAAATAAAGTCCTCGGTGTAACACGTGCAGCGTTGCCGGCACGAGGATGGATCCGGTTTGGAGCTGCCGTAGCAACACGGCCTCCTCCCGGCTCAGTCCTTGGTGGGGAGGTGGCATTACCCGTTGAGCTAGGCGATAGGCCTCGGTGATTTGGGTGTAGCTTGCTAGGCAGTCTTTGCTCTCGAACCACCGCGGACGGTCGGTCTCGGGGGAGCGGAATGTAAGTGAACGCGCCTTCGAGTGAGCCGTCTCGTTGTGGTTGGACGTAGTTGCGCACTCGCCCATGTGCACCTGGGGCCACTTGATGCGGACTTCTCTGCCTTGAAGCTTGGTCTTTCCGATGATGGCGGCCGCCTTGGCGCACACCCGACCCTTGGCAAAGTTGCGCACGGCGGCTCTTGAGTCGCTGAGCACGGTGCGACACTCAGCCTCGCAGATCGCCAGAGCGATGGCTACCTCCTCAGCGTCCGTGGCGCCCGTGCACCGCACGCTCGCTGCCGCTGTCGTGGTACGCGTGGTAGCCTTGACGGCCACCGCGACGAAGCCTCCACGTTGGTACTCCGCCGCGTCGACGTAACGCGCATCCTCATCCTTGGCGTGTTGTTCGACGAGGGTCTTGGCCCGTACAGTTCGCCGGTCTTTGCATTCTGGGTGGACGTCTTTAGGGATCGGGTCCACTCCTATGTGGGCCCCTGCATCCTCGCCGATGTTGCTCGACGGCCGGTCCGGTGCTCGGGGGTTGTATCTCAGGGTCTTGAGTACCTGGCGTCTCGTCCGGGTTCCTGAGAGGCGCTCTAGCTGTGCAGTCAGCTGCGCCTCCTCGATCTCTTCGAGGGTGTTGTGCACTCCGAGTTGAAGTAAGCGTGCCGTGCTGGTGGTGTCCGTGAGGCCCAGCGCCGTCTTGTAAGACTTGCGTATTAGCACGTTGATCTTGTTGCCTTCTGTGACCCGCCAGTTGCGGTAGGCAGCCACGTACATTATATGACTTGTGACAAAGGAGTGGACGAGGCGCACGAGGCTGTCCTCTTTCATGCCTGCTCTACGCGTGTAGATTCGGTGTATGTATGAGGCGGGTTGCCTCCGCTGCTTTGCCGCTTAGCTTGGCCAGGGGTTCGCCATTTCAGCTGTTCCTGCTGATTATTATACCCAAGACATGGATTCTTGCCTCTGGAATTCACTGTCTCGACGCGGTGACGATCTTGATGCGGTCGGAGTCTCTTTGGGGGATGTTGCCCCTGCGTCTCGGTGATATCAGTAGAAGCTCGGACTTACTTGGCGAGCAGACCAAGCCCGAGCCCGTGAGGTTCTGCTTGATGGCGGTGACCGCCGCCTGCAGCTCGTTCTCCATATTGGTGTCGCTACCACCAGCAACCCGCAGGGTGATGTCGTCGGCGTAGATTGCGTGACGGACGTTCCTCTCTGCCAGCGCCTCTACCAGTCCGATCATGACGAGGCTGAAAAGCAGTGGCGAGACAACCGACCCCTGCGGTGTTCCTGTGCTACCGAGCTTCTTCTGCTCGAGTTTGAGGTGCTTTGCGTAGAGTTCCACCATTCGATCCGTGGGGAAGTCCCTGACGTAATTGTAGCTGGCTTCGCCCATAGTTAGTTTGGAGACTTGCGCCAGTATGGCCGAGTGTTTCACTTTATCGAAGGCGCTTTGGATATCCAGGCCGAGGGTTACTCTGTTGTCTTGCGTGCTTCCCTTGTCGATAATTTCTTCCTTGATCTGCAGCATGGCGTCTTTCTTGCTGAGCGTGTGCCGGAAGCTGACCATTGCATCCGGGTAAAGACCTTGTTTTTCGAAGTGATCCTGCCATCAGTTCGCGATCACGTGCACCAGCACCTTGCCCACGCATGACGTGAGCGAGATGGGGCGGAGGTTGTTCGTGTTCGGTGGCTTTCCTGGTTTAGGGATCAGGATGGTCTTTGTACATTTACACTGGCGGGGTAGCTTGCCCGACCACCAGCACTCGTTGTAACATTGGGTTAAGGCCTCGATCGACGCGTCGTCGGGGTTCCGCAGCATCTTGTTTGTAACGAGGTCCGGGCCCGCTGCCGAGCGAGTGTTGAGCTCGCGCAGCGCGGTCCACACCTCGGCCACTGTGATGTCCCGGTCAAGCCACGCGTTCGGCGACCCTCCGTATGGTGGGTGGCTCTCCGTGGGGGTGGCGGGTAGATATTTGTCTTCGATTTTCTCGATCACTGTGTCCTTGCCCTGCTGCTGTACCGCCGTATGCATGAGCCTGGCGATGCGGTCGCACTGATGGGTCTTGGTTTTGGTTTCATTGAGCAAGTGGCGTATGAGATTCCACGTGCAGCCTCGGTGTAACTGCCCGTCCACCTTGTTGCATACCTAGTTCCACTGTTGCCGGAACAAGACCTTACAGTGTATTTTTATTGCCCGAATCAATTCGGCCACTTTTTTGATAACCTGTTATTCCGTCGTTGCTTTTTCCAGCGCGCTTGGATGAAACGCTTGACCTCGATAATGTAGACCAGGCGGCTGTCCATGGCGACGACCTCCTCGTTCGCTTCGATCGTCTTGGTTGCCGATTGCAGAGCTTTGTGGAGCTCGGTGGTCCACTCGCCTATGTCTTTAATGGCGGGTCATTCCTTGGGCTGGTTCTGGCGGAAACTGTCTCGCAGTCCGTCCACTTGTGTTGCGTGGTGGTACCCCGGAGCTGGCCGGGTATCGTGATATCCACGATGTAGTGGTCGCTACACAGGTCGACTTTCGTGTTCTTCCACGTGATCTTTCCCGAAGGATCGTTCTTGACAAAAGTAAGATCTGGTGTTGTACCTCGCGCTACGGAGTTGCCGATCCTGGTGGGGTTGGCTGGGTCCGTGATGAGAGCGCAGTTATTGTCTAGGGTGCTTTGCAAGAAATCTCTTCCTTTGATCGAGTCGCGGACGTATCCCCACGCCGTGTGCGGCGCATTGCCCTGCTAATCACGAGCATGCTGCCTTTGGGACGTGTGCTTGCTTGATGAAACAGCGAACGAAACTTCTGAAGTGAGTGCTTGGGGTTCCTGTAGATGTTGAGCAGGAATAGGCTGCCCTTGCGTTGCTTGCTCGGGATAATTTCATTGAAGGTGTATTGGGCCTTGATTCTTCCTTGCTTGACTTTATGTTCCACGAAGGTGAGCCTTTGCGGACAAGGGTGCACACACCCCGTCCTCTGCGGGACTGATGTGTGCTTTGTACCCAGGAAGTGATGGGGCCTTCGTGACCGTTTCTTGGAGCATAATTACATCCGATTTCTTGTTGACCGCTGCTACGTGCTGTTGTAACACCGCCCTGTTGTCGTAGCTGTGGCAATTCCACTGCCAGACCGTAAGGTCTGACCGTGGCTTTACTGTTGTTGCTGTGTGGTTGGTGGCCATGATTGGGCTACTGTAAAGGGCTGTTGCTGGTCTTGGGTATAAGGATGATTCGTGAACATTGGTGCGAACGTCGGGTGTCTCATTATTGGGAGTAACATCTGTTCGATGAATTCGAATTTGGCTTCAACTTTCTGGAAGGATGTGCCGGTGAGTTGCTCGAGTTTACCGAGCTGTGCATCGGTCGCTGCAATCAGCGCCTCCAGTTTGGTGAATCGGGCATCTATTCGGGCTTCGAGTCTTGCCTCTTACTGGGCGATTTCATTTCCCGTTCTGATCAACTCGAGCGCGCGTTTCTTGGGCGCTGGCTCGGCCGCCGTTTCTTTTTGAAGTTTGTCTGTCGACATTTCTGTTTCAGGTATAGTTTGCAGTACTGGCGTCTCAGTCTGCAGTGCTGTAGATGCCGCAGCCGGGGCCGGCACGGCCATGATCACGGAGTTTGTAGCGGTGACTGGTCTTGGTGCTAGGAGCATTTTTCGTATTTCTGTAATTTCTTTGGTCAGGTTGTTGATCGAGGTTTCAAGCTCGGTGTTTCGCTTTCGCAGTGATTCGTTCGTTGAGGTCATCCTATATTTTTTGTGTAGCTATACCTGAACCAGAATAGCAAAATAAAGGTAACAATAAAAGTAGCCACAGGAAGTGTTGGTTGTGCAGCACACTATTATGAATTCCAGTACCTCATTTTCGTGTAAAACTTCAAATGCCCCTATACTTGATTCAAACCCGAAACTCAAGTTTTCTTATTTCTCCTTGAAAATTTCCTGCCCCCAAAAGTGCTTTAATTGTGCAGCAGTCGTAAGCTCCCAGGTGACTGCCATCCAACAGTGCGTAACATTTCATTGCTTAAGGGTACCCCTTCTGCCTAAAGGGTTCATGAAGACCAAACACACGTTTGGTTTATTCACACAAAACTGCTTTATCCTGGTAAAAATGATAGCAATGTTATCGCAAACTTAAGCAACTCATTGAGATGTTAAAGCAAACATATGAAGGAGTGGCGATTCCCCAGCTACTTTCCACCAGTTTTTCGATGTCGTCACAGAATTTCATTTCTGGTATAGATTGCCGCTGACTCAATCCACCACCGAGGAATGTGACTGGGTGATTGTAGTGGGCTTTAGAGTCCTGTTCGATTGTGTCACTTGAGTGCTGACCCGCAGTTAACAAGCAAACCGATGACTATGTTTTTCGTGCTGGCCCATATTATGTCATTCCTGCCCATTTTATAGTACTGAAGTGTGAAATATGGATGCTTTACAACATTTCTAGCTTTTTTCTCAGCTAAAAAAGTCATTTGTGGCTGGAACAAAGCTGAGTGAGTTAGCAAAGGCGAGTCTTTCAAACTGAACAAAGTTATACATTGTCTTAATGGCTCCCTTTAAGCATGTGGGAGCTGATCACGAGCCAAGAATTATGCTTTACGTGCAGGCACTCAGATTTATCAAGAATCAAGAACTCAAATAATTTCTATGATTTCGTTGTCACCTACATACTTACCAACGCTGTTGCCCTTCTCTCCTGAGTCTTGTGTTGGTCTTTGCCAAAAAGGCATCCCTTGTGCACATATGAGACCACTCGAAATGGAAGGTCCAACGATATTGGCACAGCACCTTTCTGAAGGGAGAAAAGCAGGCGAGCTGCAAGAAAAGAAAAAAAAAGATGTACTAAAGTGTTGAAAAGATGTTCTCAAAAAATGCGCCCTTCTTAAACCTTGGGGGGGAAAATGCTCTTGTTAGAAAATACTCGTAAAATGGGCATAGGAGCTTTTTTAGACCAACGAGCTCCAAAAGAAGAAGTACAAAAGGCCCTAGGGCCTTCATATTTTGATGCAAGACGGCTGATATTGCTCCTGAAAAGACTTCTTCTCAGCTAGGCATTGGTGTTTGGAGGGGAAGCCGACTTTTGGGGGTAGTGGTGGTGCAAGCTTGGTGTTTGTAAGCTAGCTTTCCCACTTTGCCTGTTCTGCAGTGAAGCATGGTCATCTTCGGAGGGAGAATGATTACAGAAGACGGCTCCGACTCGTGTGTTATCAAACGTAACCTGAAACAAGTTATATTACTCGCTAAGACCACCCCAGATGCGTGAAACTGGGCTTCCGTTGTGTTAAAATGGCCAGTTGAAAGTAGCGAAAACGGAATTCGCTCTAGATTAGACAACAATACACGCATCAATCATGGAGAAAGATTACGATAGAATACCTTTATTTCAGAAATCACGCATTCGTATACATTTAGACCATTCGTAGATGCATGCGTTCACTTGGTGTGTGAAAAAGAGTTTTTGCACTTCTCTCATCTTTATTTCGGAAGGGATACAGTAGATATCTAGGCAAGACAGTGTTACAAAGAACTTACCTGCACCTTCTTTCGATTTGCCTTGCTTGTACTTCGATGAAGTCGTCTTAAACGAAACACCGATGGTCAAGAGATCGTGCAACAAAGCCTGGAGATTTTCGTCGCCCTCTATGCAACCAGTCCAGAATTCAGTACCCTTCTGCAGATTCTTTACATGTTTGCGCAGCACAGATTCTTCGTCGCTGTCTGTTTCAGACATCGTTACTTCATAACTCTGTTCGCGACGACTACTAGACACAGACTAACAAGGACTCCGCGACTCCAGTAGAAGAAATTTAAGCGTTGCTGAAATCGCGACGACTACTAGACACAGACTGGCAAGGACCCCGCGACTCCAGTAGAAGAAAGCGCGCGAAAATAACGGTGCAATAGGTGACGTCAGGATGACGTCGCAAGCTGTAAAAAAAAAACGGCGCAGTACGTGACGTCACGATGACGTAGAGAGCTTGAGTCACGTGATGCTACGGAACGACCTGCAAAGAGAACGTCCCTAGCTAGCCATTGCTAGTATAGTGAACTGGAATACTTGGGTAGTGGAAAAAGCGGCGCCTTCTCCCCACAGCGCCCTTGAAGCCGAAGTTGTTAACCGCCGCGCGTGGCGCTCGTGTGCCCCGCCCGACGAGATCCCGAGGCGGCGCGGATGCCGCAATGCTGCTGTTGAGTCATTCACGCTCCTTTTTGTTGCCGCTGCGCATGATAGCTTTGTGTGCGCCATTGCAAGAGCAGCCTAGACGGCACTACGCTGATGTTTAAATGTTCTTGGCTCTCTCTTTTGCTTGTAATTTGTAGAGGGCATATGCTTGCGGCGGTCTCTTATTTCCGAAGGGTCGTGGCCCATGCAGTTTGAAAGGATAGTGCAATAGCGTGTTGTGGGACTGTGCCCCTAATAAATGTGTGTGATTGCTATAGATTTTATATTTGAGATTTGTTTTAGCCTGCTTTTATTTGTTAATGAATAGCCAGCGTGCCAATGAACTGTACAGTTTTAAAATGGTCGCACTACAAAGTGTGCCGCATGGTGCTTTTCCGAGAATTACACTTGCGAATGTTGACGCTTTTCGCTCGAGTGAAGTTGTTAAAAACATATCGTGTGTATTGTGTGGATTAGTGCCCTGCAAGTGCCCGGGTTAGGTGGCACGCATTTTCTCGGGCCCGGGCGGGGCTCGGCCTTCAACAAATTTTTTTTTTCGGGCCATGCTGGCCCGGGCGCATGCACGCAGTGTCTGAAGCCCGACAGTCGTGTGCGCAAATTTGTGATTGTTTATGGCAACAAGTCTGCTCATTGATTGAGGTTAAATGAAAAAAAAATCGAAGTTGAAGTCACTGTAGCTTCGAAGAAAATATATTTCGCCGATATTCCCGAAATTACTTTTCTGTGTCCGGATATTTATTTCGCTCGGTCCAAGTTTTAAAAATTTGAAGTCCAATACTCGCTCTATGTTACTTATCAGGTTGAAAACACCAAATGTTTTCGGACTCATGTTTATAGTCTGTCGGACGCGGGCTCATATTTGAAAACAGTCCGACGGTTTCGGGTTTATATTATTAATTTTTTTTCGGGCAGGGGCGGGCTCGGGCTTATATTTAAAAAACTTTGTAGGGCTCGGGCCGGGCCTGGGAACTACAGCCTGTGCAGTGCTCTAGCGCGCATCAAATTTGAAAAAAAAAAACAATATGAACGAAAAAAAACGCACCACGCTGTTTCCTCGGCTGACACAACACGACAGAAACGTTAGCAAACAAAGTATCCACACACTAGCCTTGATTACTAAAGCACGACACGCCCGGTCTGCTTGGTTGGCCAAATGGGTTGAAAGAATCAACAGTACATGCGCACGACATAGCTGTACTTTTCCCATAAAAGCTTTTACTAATAGCATTCGCAAAGCTATTGCAACGCGCGCTCGCCACACCAGCGATGAATTAACACTATAGAACTGCTGCCCCTCGAATACAGTCCACAGCAAACGCTGCGGGTTGCGTTATATTAGGGTCCCTAGAAATTGTGCTAGTCTGCCGTCCGCGCCGCTGATGCACGCACAGCGCTGCGCAGAGGGCGCTGCGAGCAATCGGAGCGTAGTTTCCCGAGCGGCCGGCACCCTATCGGCCGCTCCGTCGCGCCGGAGTGAGAGCGGCCGCAGGCCGGCTGTGCCGCCGCGCGCTACTGCCGCCGCGGAGCGCGAGCGCGCATCGGGGTTTGTCGGCCACTTAGAGCGGTGAAATCGAATGGTACGAGGTACATCAGCTCCCAATCAGCTCGACTATAAGACCTTTTAGTTTCACGCCCCGAGTTTTCGCGAATTGGGCTACGGAGCCTCTTTGCGGCCGCTGAATTTCGCGAGTGAGACCGAAGGATGAAACCGCAGCAACCAGCGTAGCCGCTTCACTACCACCGCTTGAACCATTATTAAAGTGAAGCTTTCCATGTATCACTGATGGCCTATGTCGCCTCGAAAAAGCACTGCAACAAAGCCAACTGTCTCTGACGACAGTGATGTTTGTGAGTAAAGTGAGAGGGAAAAAAATGCTTCCCGTGGTCAGAATCGAAGCTGGCTCCATCGCGTTTTGAAGCCGACGTCTATCTCAATGCGCAATTCCAACATGGTCAAAGCAGTTTGGATTTGGAGAGGAGTGCAGTCAGAAGAAGTATCCACTCCTCCACTCCGCAACAATGGTTGAACACGAAGCTTTCTTTGCGTGAAATCAAACGGCGAAGGGTCGATGTCAAATCCGGCGCGATCATAAGTCCAAAATGCGTGCGAGTAAAAGTGAAAGCTCAATCGAGTCAAAGTCAAAACTCAGACGACAAGGAAGCGCTCACAAGAAAGCTTGGCGTTCAACCATCAATGTTCAGACAGTGAGATCCCGTTCAAAAAGAGCTCCCTGCGGCACCAGAAGCTGCGTTTGTTCCACATCGAAACTACCGGGTCATTCCCGAACGTCATTGACGGTGACAAGCAATCATACGGCTGGTAGGCTGACAAAAAGAAAAGCGAAAGCTTGAGTAAAATGTGCCAGCAAAAACTTGTTCCTATATACTTTGGGCAGAGTGCGGGGGGAGGGGGGATCAAGCGAGGTATATATGGTCATGACAGTATAAATAAACGTCAATATTTTTACTCCTTGGTTTCAAACAGCCGCGATTATAAGGATTGGCCATAACACAAATATTCTCCCGTTTTGCTTTCCCCGCGTGCGCCTCGCAATTCCCTTCGAGTGTGTGGGTGATCAAAAAGAACCTGTGCAATGAGGAATGCAAGCGAAGTTACTGATTTGCAGCCGGGTGTTATTAAAAATAAGTTTCACGTACACAACGCTGGCGAATGTTTCAAATCGTGGTATTCACGAAAATTACAGGCACGCAAAAGAGGTTTGATAGTACCCAAATTTTTGAAAATTTCGAGGTAAGCGGAGTGTTGGGTTAAGCGAAATGCGAAAAATGTATACGGCCAGATCACTGGAATAAGAGCTAGTGCTGGTAACAAACGCTCCAATGCACAGGGACGCTTCCGGAATACAGGCAAAATAATTTGCGAAAAAAAAAAAAACATTTTTTTTCTAGGTATTGCGGAAAAAGAACTGCGTGATGCTCGCCTGTTTCGCCTTCGCATCTGGCCCCAAAAAAAGTGTTCTCGAGCTTCTCAATGCCGCATCAACTGCTGGTCGCCAACGCTATATTCGATCTTGCTGTAAAGCAGGCAAAGCATATTGCCGCGAACCATACATTCGGTTTGTTTGTTTGTGTTTTGCTTTTACCGCCCGGCTGCGCCGGTCTGTGTTATCTCTGCGCCAAGGGAAGCGCGTGTTCCATTCTTTCTTTCTGTGCCGCATGTGTTATAGTCGTGATAGGGAGAGCATTCCATCTAACGTGAAAGCCCAGAATAATCTTCTTGTATCAACTGTTGGTCGCCAACGCTATATTCTATCTTGCTGTAAAGCAGGCAAAGCATATGTTTTTCTTGTTCCTGCCGTTTTTGGCACTTCTTGAGACACGTCGTCGTCCACATGATCAGAAGCGTCTTCCCCAGCTATATCAACAATGTAGGCGTCGGACAGCACTCCGCTAACAGGACATCGGCCGCGCACAGTGCGTACCGCGCGCAAATTTGCCGTTCGCGACGGTGTTCGGCGCGTAATGGAGCTAAGCTTTAACCGAGAGCTTATCAGCTGCCTGCAGCGGATGTTGCATTGCGTCCTCTTTGTCAACATTTCGAGATATCCGTGATCCCCGAAAAGTCGTTTCGAGACAAAGGGTGGAAAATGTCGCCTATGGCAGGTATATGCACGGCAAAAAAAGGTTTCGACTTAACCGGTATTTCGAGATATCCGAGTTCGAGTTATGGAGAAATCACTGTATCTGATGACTGAAGGTGATAAAACTTCGTATGCATGTGCACACGTCTTGATTTTTTATTCGGCATTTACATTTAACAGATTCCCAGTTGACTGGACGTAACTGAGGGGGCCGCGAAGACGTGCGCTTAAGGGCCTCCAGATGAACGATGCGAAAGGTCAGAAGGCACCGGTTCGAGCTGTTTTATTTACATACACGTACAGGGGACGTCTTGGGAAACTTGCAAAGAAAGACGGTTCCAAAGAGCCATACAAAAAAGCGGAGCGCCGACACACCACAGACACATTTTCACGCGCTGACTAATACATCAGTTAACAACGGCGGGGGTATTCACAAAGAACGGTTGTTTGCTTTAATGTAGCTGAAGTCCCGCATGATGTTTCCAAGCTGCAAAACGACGCTGTGCCGGCAGTGTTCCCGAAGCCCCCGAGTATGTGTCGAAATCGAAATAGCGTAGCGACACGATTCCGCGGTTTTTACAAGGCTCGATCCTTCATAATACGCGAAAACGTACTCCTGTCACTTCACGCTTCGGTTAAAACTCTTCGTACTGGTGAGAGCGAACTTATTTGGCTAATCTGGTTTGTCGACAGAAACGGATAGGGTTCGAGAAGGGGCAGTTAAAATGGGCTGAACCTGCCCAGAAATAAGGCAGAACTAAGAACTACGTAGGCAGCAGCGGCACGGCAGAGCGCCGTCCGCCGATGCCCATCGCGCCGGCCGGCCACCGCGCTCCGATTGACTGCAGCGCCGCCGCTGCATGCATCACGGAGGAGCCCCCTTCGCGGCCGGCGGACGGCAGACTAGCACATATTTCTAGGGACCCTAGTGTAAGTGTGACGCCGGCATTCAACGAAAGATTTATGCCGGTGTGCGGTCAGTTCGTTAGCAGCATCGTGCGAGTAATAGTGCTTTGCTATAAAACAAAAAAAACTTTGCTATAAAATGTGCCAACATTATACCAGGGGTGAGACAGCTGCGCATATTGCGCGGTTTCGATACAAATTGGTTTTCCTGCGCCGGACTGCTCCAAAAGCTTGAAAATTGCAAAAATTGCGCCAAACTGCACCAAAACAGTCTAAGAGCCGAGGCTTTTAACTCTTCTTCAGTTTCAGTGGAGAAAAATGCTTACTGACGACATAATTTTCCCGAAATGGTGCTGTTCGTAAAGGTTTAATTGATTGATCATTCAATAAAAAAACCCACATTGTCCCCGAGATAGTTTTTTTGAAAGTCACAATGTAGGTTTGCACATGGTATATTCTGTGCCGTTTTCAAAGTTTTCCTATCGAAAAACATTGCAAAGTCCTGTAGAAAAAATATGTACTTGAGGCGACAAACTACTTGTGCAAGTAGATGAAAAAACGGCAATTTTTGGAGCGCCATATCTCCGGAACAACGTTAGTGGGCGCCGCCATCTTTGTGTGGTGATGATTCGGAAATATGGCCGCCTGGCGAAGCAGTTGGTCGTGGTTCAGGCAGAGTGATGTTTGCCGATTTCTACTGTGGTTGTGGTTATGGGGTGGCTGGGTCTACATTCAATCGTTTGATCTGTTGCGGAAAGTTGCGTGACTCGAAAGACGGGAGTTCATAAAAAACAACGTGGTGCCCGCGAATTCGCCGTGTTCCGGCCTTGAGTGTGAGGTGTAGTGCGTGCTTGAAGTGAAATTTCGGACTCATTGCGGTGTTATAAAACGCTCAGTTATTGCTGCCTCGCAAGCAGCGGGAATGGGACGATCGGCAATGCAGAAGTGGTGGCGCAGGCTACATCGCAAAATGTTCAAGCAGTGTTCGATTGCGGGACTTGCTATTATTGCAAGCTAGTAATATTACAATGGTTCATCTATCTGAAGTGAAATTTAATGCCGAAAGGGAGGTAGCTAAACATACCAACGTTACTCAAATTACGATCGTAGTGAACTTGCACTGTGGAATTGAAATGGGAGGGCTGGGGAGGAGGAGGGGGTGGAGAGGGTGGTGGATGGTGCGCCGACTGTCACGTCACTTTGCGCAAGCTTTGCCTTGGCTCTACACTTGTGCTTAAAGCCGAGTCTGGGATTACAAAAATAATAATTTCGGCATTCACATGATAATAAAAATGCCTTACGATTGCTTAGTTTTTCAATTCGATATTTTCAATGGAGCTCCACGCTATCGATGCATAGAGCCTAAGAATTTAAAAATGGTTTGTAAAAAGGTATTGCAGTTTGTACCTTGTGATACTTTTGTAGAAAATTGTTATTGAAAGGCAGTTCCAATGTTATGTACGTTCAAAACTGAATAAAAAGTGCACTCCACACCCCCCACCCCGAGTAGCCAAAAATTTGACTTTTTAGGCTTCCTAAGGTGACATCAGATAAACTGTCGTTCTTCTGCTCCAAATCAAGGTTCTTCTGCTCCAAAATCGAGATTTCGCTGCTCCAAAAACTGCTCCCAAATCTGATTCAGCTGTCTCACCCCTGTTATACCAACGCTGCCTATCTGAAGATGAAACAAGGGTACATAGACGCCTGAAAGTGGATCAGCTTGAGAAAGCAGCTTGTCTCGATTAAAACGAACAGCGACATGCTTTGGGTATGCCGTTGCAGCGCAGCGCGTAAGGTGCAATATACTTTGCAAAATGTTTGTGTGGGGCGTGTGTGTAGAGAAGGGGAAGCACTCTGCACTACCTCTGCACCAGGCCAGAATTCTTACGCAATATGCATACGTGTCGAACAATTTCAGAGCTTGCCTATTGGCCACTATTGCAAAACGCATCTAACATGCTCAAAATAGGGCAAAATTATTTCATACAGCACCGCCCAGGCCTAAGCGACGCGCAGGCGGAGATTTGGAAGAATAATTGTGCGGTAAGTCGGCAAGCTTTACGCCAATTCACTCCGTACGCGTGCGAGCGAGTACGTGTGCTAGCAATCACTTACCCCCTACCTACATGCAGAGCGCCGATATCTAGGCTACTGTTTCGCGATTCCAGTGCTATGGGGACGTAATGATCTGGAGTAAATGCACCTATAGCACTGAAAGTATCAGCTAAAAGATTGCGTGCACATGCCTCCTACGTGCAAATCACCGAGATTCTAACTGCGCCAGCGCTGCGCTCCTCTCACCTCCTCTCCTCTCCTCTCGTTATCGTTCCGCCAATAGCTGCATGAGTCCCGTGAGCGCCACTGTTTGGTTTCTGGGCTCGGCTTTGCATGTCACTGCTGACGGGCCCACGCCACAATACTTAATGCACTGTGCAAGCGATCACGGACCAATATGTAGTCATTATAAAACACCGGCAGCGATGCGTTTTCGGCAATTGTCGTTCGTTGTCTCGCATACAGGAAAAAACTCCTGTCTAAATTGTGTAGGGCGCCCAAAAAAAAAAAGTGTTGCACGTAGTTAAACGCAGCCAACGCTCTACTACCAATCGCTCATTGCCGCTATTGTTTCCCGGCCAGGCAGTGCAGGCAGCGCTTCTCGCGACGAAAGAAGGTACGGAAGTCAAGCTTGCGACGGGTACAGCGACAAGGGAAAGAGCCATCGCGCTGATGCGGGTCGCGCATGTTCACATTCTACCGGTCTCAAACCACGCGTTATCACTAAGTGTCTCGCGCGCAGTCCAGAGTACGCCACTCGCGCGTTATAGACAAGCCTTTAGCGGACTGTACGAGCTTCGAAATCGTGGTTTTTCTGTGAAGGCCGTCTTGCCAGCAGCTACTACAGTAATTTGTAAATGCTCTTATCGAACATGACGCACATAAACGCCAAGGCGCTAGAATAGCCACCTCTTTCAGGTATGTTTATTAGGGCAAGTCAATATTTGCGTTAAAGTTGAGCTCATAACTATCATTAAACACGTGTAAAATGACACTGAAGTGTGCTTGTTGCTCTAAAGAGGTGTCATTTTGGTGGAAGAGGCTCGAACAAATATGGCATGTTATCTCAAACCTCTCATTGCAGGCAGACAAAAAAAAAAAAACTGCGAAGGCAGAGAAAGATCAGTAGAGGTCGACATCATTCTTCGAGCTGCCGCAAGGGGCCAAGACTCTGTAGCAGTTTTGAGGAAGAGGGTCGTGCAATTGGAGGCCGAGATGCGGGGGCTGCGATCACTCAACATGGAGCGGCCGGCAAGTTCTTTTCACCAGTGCGTAAACAATGCTCCATCTGTGTGCAGTGGCTAAGGCGTTGCGCTGCTGAGCACCAGGTCGCGGGTTCGATTCCCGGCCGCGGCGGCCGCTTTTCTGATGGAGGCGAAAAGCAAAAACACCCGTGTGTACGAGATTTCGGCGCACGAAAAGATCCCCAGGTGGTCAAAATTAATCCGGGGCCTTCCACTATGGCGCGCCTCATCGTCTGCGTTGCGTCGGCGCGTTAAATCCTACAATCAATCAATCAATCAACCATCTGTGTGCATGGCATCTTCGCAAAGAAAAGAAGCAGCACCCCTGCTTCGCATAAAAGGCTATGCTGATCTTGACCTGATCACCTAAAACCATGAACTTGTCTTTCGTAGAATGTCCTGATATAACAACTTTCTGTAAGCTAAATTCTAGCGATGCCAGGTCATTGTCGACGCTTCATATAAATATACGTAGCATCAGAAAACACTGAGATGAATTTTTAGCTATTGTTCGTGGAAGCCTCCCCCCTATCGATGTGTTGGTGTTAACAGAAATTAATATACATGAAGATTTGGTACCTTTATTCAATATACAGCAATACTCGTCCTTTTCGTTTACACGCCTTTGACAACTTATTTTTACAAACAGTGATTTGTGCTCATTTCTGGAACAGTGATATTCCTTGTTAATCATGTACCTGCAAGACCATTACGAACCATATGCGCTTCGATGCACACAGATGCTTCACCCGATTTGGACGCTTCGTTAGAAAATATTATGTTCCCGCCACCTTCAATTCACTTCCTGATGCCATATTTTCTGTGCAATCAAAACGATGTTTGAAATTATTTATCCGTGGAAACCTGTTTTGAAATGTGAAATGCTTCCTTTGCTAGGTGTTAGTTCAGTTTTATTTTTATTTTATTTTTCTAGTTACCGGCAGGTTGCAGTGCACTGATGTACACGCCTTCTGTTTCTGCCTCTGACTGCCGGGTACAGCCCGACAAGCCTTTCTGGCTTGGGCTGACCCGACAATAACTGTATTATCACTATGTATCAATAAATAAATTATTATTATTATTATTGTTATCACTATTATGAGCTGAGCAACGTACCCGATACTGCAGTTGCTATCATGCTTAGTTGGCTGTAATGTCAACTGTTGCAAAGGTTTCACTTCATCACACATGTGGCATAACCATCTAAGGTGCCTACACCTTGATTGAACAGGGTCCTTTCTGTGGGTGATTTAAAACAAAACTGCCCTGCAGCATGACCTTGTCACGTGGCTTATATATGAGGATTTTGAGCTATTGGTTTATCTAGTTGCTAGCCATTGCCTTTTTGCAGGCACTGCATATATTACTGCCCGTTGAAGTGCTGTACTCTCTGTAAAGGATTTTGACTATGAGCTTGTTGGGAAGAGAAGCTCCTAGTAAAAAAATTCATAAAACTACAATTCTAGTGAAAGTGCAGGAGCACGGCAATGCTGCTTTGTTTTGTAGCAGACTTGCTAACAATGTGACTATGAGTGGGCAACACAACTTATTGCTCTATATTTTTCATACAGGCCCAACCCTAAAAGTGACTTGTTAGTCTCATAAAAGGACAATCTGCACCTATGTAGAATGACTTGTTTGCGATTTTGTGCGTGCTGAGAATGGTATTGACCAACCTTTAAAACCTTTAAGCGGAGCAAAGCGGAGCATTTTATTAAAACTGATTGCCTGCTGCTGCTATATTGTTTTAAGAGTGCAACACTTTTTCACGTGACTCAGGCACCTCTCCAAGGGAGTGAGTGTGAAAAGAGTGGACATGGCCTGCAGCTCCCTGCCAGCACACGGGCCCTTCAGAACTACCAGCACCCGACTCCAGCTGCGCCAGCCCGAGCCTGGCGGCAACACCAGCACGAGCCCTCTACGGTGCTGGAGTGAGGGAAGTAGGTGTTTAACGCTTTCTTACTGTTAGTCCCAGAAATTGGCTTGGTTTTGCGAATGTGGAAAGTAATCGTTTTGTGAAACATGGGGTATGCTCGACAAACAGGGTCACGTAAGACAACTCCAAAGCGGCGGACTGCTGTGCAGCTACAACAAGCATAGTGTGCCCAGTACCAACAGCAGTGCTCATCGGTATTTGTATGCTTATGTGTATTTTGTACTTCCATTGTTTATCGCACCATTCGTACTGCGGTAAAATGAATATGCATTGCATTTATGCGCAAATAGCTCATTTGGAAAGCTTGCAAGCCGTACCTAATTTGTGTTTGCTTTTTCCGGCCTCAGCCAATCACACAGCTGGGCACATAGGACATCTAGGTTCTGTTGCGGGAAATGAGCTAGTGGGTTGCATGGCCAGCCCCTTTTTTTCTATTTATATAGGTTATTTGAGCAAAATGTGCATTAAGAGTTGTGTCACTATGATTTTAACGTGGCAATCTTTCGAATGAACCAAACTTGTGTTGTGTTTGCATGGCCCCTTTAATAGTTATTTCCCCATCAGAAAGTACCAAGACTGGATGCAAGCAGATAACACTTACACTACATGATAATACTCACACTACTACAGTTTTACAAGCTGGTGTATACTTTTGGGGGGAAGTTTTGTGCGTGTAATGTTATGTTCTGCAGTAATATAAATGTGAAAAGCACCACTTTTTCAGCATGCTACTGAAAAGCACCACTTTCAGCTGCTGACTACTGCTCCGGACGACGGGTCGTCTGCAGCTGGCGAGCCTGCTGAAGCGGCGCGGTGCAGCACGCCGCCGCCAGCCTGGCCGAGGGACTCAGCAGTCTCTGGCCACTTTGCGGCCACGGGCCATCACGGATGCACCGCCACCTGAGCAACGCTTGCTTGGGCGGGCTGGTGCGATTCTTCACGGATCTACCTGCCTGCAGACATCAGCGGGTGATGACCGCGCCTGCTGGAACACTACCAGCGGTGGCTTTGGACAAGCGGAAGCCGGCTTAGGCATCGCTATGCAGTGACTAACGATTTAATCGACGAACGAACTTTCCGTCGCTTCTAGTCCTGTAGTCAGCTCTCGCCGGCGTACGCAAGAAATTTAGGAGGGAGGGATGTGAAGATCGCGACTTTCACGCGAACCCCCTTTCTGGCTAGCTTCCCATCGCTGCTGGCGTTGCACAATGCGATCGCTCGCGCGACGGGAACCATACGGGAGGGCGCCAGCGACCGGAGGGTTCGTTGTCGCCAGGGTGGAGGTGTTGACTCTTTTCCCCTCTGCCTTACCCGAGAACCAGTTCTTCCTCGGCACTAGCGCCACCAAATGGGGAGGTCTGCTGTGTTGTCGCATGACGAGAGGACGCTCTCTTGTCTTGGGGATGCGGTAGCGCGCGGACGTTTCGGCGCGCCGGTCCGGACCTGGGAAACGCGCAACAATGGGACGCGTCCGGGCGAGCTGCGAGACTGCAACCGCGCTCGCACGCGCAGCGCTCCGCTGCTCCGGTATGCCATCGGTGAGTCGAACCATCTCGATCTCTAGCGTTGTTTAATGCCTCGCTCCCAGTGTTACCGTTATGGCCTACGAGTAGTCTGTATGCAGTATATTTGATTTGCATTGGGTGTTTTGCCCTCTCCGCCTCCTGCCTTTGCAATAAATGCTGCCATTGAAATAACTAGTGTTTTGCCCAATGTATATATGTATGTATATATGTCTCGATAACGCCTTTAAAAAATTTTCCTGCCTTTGTCTGCATTTTGTGGTCTCCGCAAACAACGAAAATAAATAAAAACGATTTTCGCCTGTGGCGGCGATTTGGACGCAGCCGGCGCTCGCAATCGTCTGGCATGTTTGCTGAGCGCGGTTCCAACATCAATGGCTGCGGGGTGGGTTTTTATTTATTTTCAAATAACTAGTGTGTGAAATGTAGAATGAGCGCGAACAGAGCCGGACAATGTATCGCAACACCCTGTATGTATGTATATATGTCTGTATATATGTATGTATATATGTATTTGTCTGTATATATGTATGTATATATATGTATGTAACAACACCACTTCCGATTCTCAAGACGCCATGTTTGTTCTCCCCCAGGACGAGATCCCCGCTTCTTCCTTCGCTTCCAGTCAGCGGTCGTTCTCCTCGGTTTGGTAGTGGATTGGCTGGTGACCTTGGTCTCAGCTTTTGCTTGATGTTTCACGTCTCTACACTCGGCCACACTGCAAAGAGGCGCACCACCGAGCTGTTTGCGTGGGCCCCTGGCTCTGTCTCGACAGTTGACCCACGAACGGCTGAAGAGTCCGTTGCAGGTCTCTTCCCGTTGGTTATGTCTCGTGGTTCGGTTCTCTTTCTTTCTGGCTAGTGCTAGAGCAAAGCTTGTTTCCATTGACGAGGAATTCTTCACTGCGTATTCCAGAAAGATCCTCTCCGGCATTTCTAAGCAGCGCGTTCTGCTGTCAATGCAGTCCGTTTGTTTGAAGGTATTCCTCCCTCTCATGGTCATTTGGTTCTCGTTTTCATTTATGCGTAAGTCCGTCTTTTTTCCACGTGCTTGCCTTCAAGATTTTTGTTGTCGGTATCGGTAATTGTCGCAAAAGCATCCTTGTCTGTAGCAGGTGTATCCTTATGTTCGTCATGCTTTTCATCTTTCGTTCGAGCGTTTGACGCTACCTCGCCGCTGGCTTCGGCCTCATCATTTTTAGCTGAAACGATGTCCTGATCCTCAATGGATTCTTCATAAACGTTTGTGGATGAGTTTCCCAAGATGTTGTTCTCGGTCGTCTTTTTGCCTTCTGGTCGGCACAAGATTCTCTTCCTGGGGTAGTTCACGTTACCCGTCGTGGTAAGCGGAATGTGGTCTTTCACCGGCACCTTGGAGTTGTTGCAGGGCTCCATCAGAATTCCAAGGCTCACGTTATCTTGGTTGAAGTATGCGGGCGTCGTGATCGTCTGAAAAGTAGTAGGACCCGTCCTCACTTCCTTGTGGCTGCTGCTCTGCCACACATGTGGCTGCTGCTCTGCCAGACTCTGGAACAACAACAACAAAAACAACCATCCATCGCCATCCTGCGGCTGGCACTGCGGCGCAGCCCTCTTACTGTGGGGTGATGGGTGGATGAAGGGCATGCTGCCTTCGCGATCCTTCGGGGCATTGCGGCGCAGCCCTCCTACTGTGGGGTGGTTTGAAAGAGGGCATGCTCCTCAATCGCGCCATCCTGCGGCTGGCACTGCGGCGCAGCCCTCTTACTGTGGGGTGGTTGAAAGAGGGCATGCTGCCTTCTCATGCATCTATGTAGGCATCATGCATGTAGGCATCTCAAGCTGTTAAACGAAGCATAATCGGTTCGCGCTTCATGAGCTGCGCTTTTTTTTAATTTTAAATGCAGAGCATTTCAGTACCTCACGATGTCACCCGCGTTTGGCGTTCGTAGTCCGCATCGCTCCCCTTACACTATATAAAAAATAATACTTACCGGCGCCAGGTTTCGAACCAACGACTCTGCGGGCGAAACGCCACGGTACATGGTACTCTACCTACTGAACCACAAAGCCGATTTTTTTTTTGGTAACAATAACTTTATTTACAAAATATACACAGCCGTATGCAGTGATTACAGTGGTTTCCGAGCACATCAGAACATGGCTTCACTTAAACATAAAAGTGAGGCGATCGGCTATCATGCGAGGAGAGGGTCAGAATGCTTTGCCAAGTAATGTAAGCCAATCGGGGAGTATTGCCCGCGAAGTCACAGAGCGTTTGTAAAACTTAAGCAAGAGAGATTTGCCAACAGGGCTACTGTGTCATTGCACAAAGTTTGAAGTGAACGGGATAGAGGGAAGGGAGAAAATAGAGCTCTTGGGTAAAGCCATTTCTTGGTATAACTGGGCACCAGCGTTACCCGGGGCTAGCCCTCAAATTGCGTCCCATCTCCTCTGCTGTTGTGACTTGAAATCCATGATTGCTCGCGTTCCCCGATCCAGGGCGTCGCGTAGCTCGGAGCTGCCTCATCCCCGTCGAGGGCGGCAATTGCCCATTGTGCCTTTTGGACGAAGTGGCGCCACGCCGGTCGGGGGCGCTCAGTACATTCGACGGCGTCGACTCTCGCCCTCCATAGCGAGTGGAGCCCTATTACGTGGACACAGTCGCGAAGGAGCGGGCGTTCCGAGGCCGCGTCTAGGAACTTCAGATTTGTCCAAGTGATTCTCCAGCGCGTGTTGAAGGAGCACTGCAGCTCATCCCAGAAGTAGAACGCCGTGTTACAGTCCATGAATACGTGCTCGGCCGTTTCCCTCCCCGCACAGCAGACAGTTGGCCCCTCCCGGCAAAAAAAAACCGCGTTCCTCCTGTCTTGCCTTTGTAGGCAGTATACACGTGTGAAAGCGGAAGAAAAAGTCCCTCGAGCCAGTCGGGATAGGGAGCTTCCGTACTCGCCGCAGGACGTCACTTTTCGGCCGACCAAGGGGTGGCAGGCGGTACATGGGCGGTGGGAGGGTCTGCTCTACGAGGTCCCAATACAGCTTCCTTGGTTTCACTGAGCAGAGGTATTCCCACGAGAAGCGCTTCTGTAAGAGGGCCACCGCCCCCGCCACTTCTCTGTAAAACCCTGTTGCACGGGCACCACTAAGGAGCTCCGCTGTTGTTGCGAGCCAAGGGGCGAGGTGCAACGCGCCTACATTTTGCACTGCCGCCTGGAGGAAGCCATCTCGGTGATCTCGGAAGTACAAAAATCGTTGCACGGTTAGTTTAAGCTCTAAATTAACGAGCCAAGCCCCCCGGCTTCAGCGTTCCAGAAAACGTTGGTGCGGCGCATGGGCTCATACGTGGATTGCCAGACAAAAACAGCGAATAACCGATGTAACTTGGCCACTGAGCCTGCGTCAATCTGAGTGCGCGTTGTAGGCAGAACTCGAGACTCGGACCGCGTACAAGATGGCTGGGCATACCACGGCGTTGCAGACATGTGCCCTAGAGAAGAGGGCAATATGTCGAGCTCTCCAGGGTTCCAAGTTTCTTCCAGCAGCTGCCAGTTTCGTCTGCCACCTGGGGGCGGTGGCTGTGCGGTTTTCTAGGTTTACCCCGAGGTAGCGGGTGATGGCCTCCTCCCCCCATCGAACTCCGTACGTTGTTGTGGTTTGTTGGGCATTCCCCTAGCCATGCGCCCTCTGACTTCAAAAGATTGAGTTGGGCCCCCGAGAATCGACAAAATGCCTCAGCCAGTGCGACGACCCTCCCCTGCCTGCTCTCTCGAGGAGCACACAAAAGCAACATCGTCCGCATAGGCCAAAACTTGAGCTCTTCGTCGCCGAGAACCAAGCCTTTGGTTGACTTGGACGCCATT